>QNGE01002844.1:43285-76943 GCA_008508345.1 Paragonimus westermani | reverse complement strand
CAAGAGCGGTGCTACACCCCGTTTTCAATGACTGCCTTTCAGGTCAACAGAAAACCGCCGGACATCGAAACGAACAAACTGACTGGATCCGGGTAGATTGGGCCCCCAGCCTCGAACCCGTGTACAAATCGCTGAAATCGCTGATAAGCACTATTACTTGAGTCTGTCGAGAAGTAGTCGGCGTTTGGCGGAATCGATGAGGCCAGTCTCAACCTGCTCCTCCTTATCTAGACTCTTGACTCTGACGGGACCTCCAGGAAGTGACTGAGAACCTGAAGATGTCAGAAGTAAACTCTCAAAATTCTGGATTTTATCGAGAGTAATGCGAACAAGGCGTGGTCGGTCACTTCCTTCATCAAGTCCTGAGTTTGAAAATGAGATTGGACTACCTGTTTCTTGTGATTTTGATAGGATTGCCGGTACTAAAATCCACCAAAGTCACCTGACTACTCTAGCAAGTTTTTTGAGTTTTTATTGAGAAATTTAACGCAGCAACATTCGCTCTCGTGATTGTAGCCAGCGTCTGCTTAGCGGCGGATTCAAATTCGATTTGGGGGCTTGGGGCGTGACCATGGCGGACGAGTTTCTCGTACAGGGTAGACGGAATATGGTGTGTGGCGAGATCGCTCAAGCTGTTGAAAATTTTCAGAAGGCTTGCGAATTATTGTAAGTACTACGTTCTTTCTGACTTCCTTTCAGATCTGTAGAACATGGAGATTTGGATGACCGGCTGGCAGAACCCAACCTTCTCTATGGAACTGCATTGTTAGAGCTGGCACGTATGGAAAGTACCGTTCTGGGTAACGCACTGGATGGTGGTATGTTCAACTTTTTCTTCATGTCCTTTTAGTGCCTGAAGCTGAGGATGAATCAGATACTGACAGTGAATTAGTTGAAGAAGGTCCAGAAATGACGAGTGAGTAATTGTTCCATTTTTCTACTAACGTTAGCTGAGGAAAAGGAAGATATTTCAAACCAAGTCCTGGACGCAATGTGCAACGAATCGGGAGTATGTTGTCTTGGTTGTTATTAATCTATGACAGAGTGAAGACATAGTCGTAGAGGGGATCGCTGAAGAAGTCGGTGCCGAAAGCATCGAATCGGAAGCAACCCCGACAGAGGAGAATGTTGGGGAGTCTACCGAAGAAGAAGAAACGTCGGAAAATGAAGTGAAAGGTGGCGAAAACGGTGGACTAACGGAAGAGGTTAAAGAAGCTGAACAAGATGAAGACGAAGATGTAACTAATCTCCACCTGGCCTGGGAGGTGTTGGAGGTCGCCAAACGAATATTCGTTCGGCAGAATACTGATGAAAGCAGACTTAAAGTTGCTGAATGTTTGGAGAAGCTAGCCGAAATAAGTCGCGAAAAAGAAGACTACACACAAGCTGTGTTGGATCTCCAGGTTTGTTGCGTTGTAATTCTCGTGGGGTGAATCTCATCGTCGTTAAATGCGTTTTGCTGATGCCACTTAGAGCGGGCATTGTGCGCTTCTAACATATGTGTAATAGATGTATTCCAGGCGTCGCATTCTGGTGGATATTTCACCTTCCCGATAGAAGCACCATGCACGACTTTCGCTCTTGTTAGGGATGGTTATCGGTAAGTATCGTTTCTAGGGCGGAAACAGAGCTTCGACCATGTTTTCGGAAGGCTACCTTGTTCATCAGTTGTGACCGGCACTCAATTCGCGTAGAACTGAAATCCACTACCACTCACCGGTACTCAAAATAATGCTCAGCAAGTCAATGCTTTCCATGATTTCAACTTGGAGATCTGTTAGGACTAATCAAACAGAATAGCACCCACTCCATACACTATCGAGGACCGATCAACAATGAAAAACAAATTCCACGCGCTGATCCCTGTTTATCAGTGCCGGCCCTGGGAAATAGTGCACATGACAAACTAACAAGGCCCGAATCGAGTTGTGATTTTAGCCCCGGAACGGATACTACAAAGTAGATAGCTTGACTGAAACAAAAGTGGATTAAAAACCGAAATCATCAAAAATGTACAGGAGGATGCGACTATCAAATACATTGTTTGCTATAGTCGCTTCGTAACTCCACCCCAAAAGGCTAGTAAGTATTACACGGGCCTTCGTTATTTCGGAGAAAGGAAAAATTACATAGTCTTTCTGGTTGATCACAGTTACGATGTGAAACGCACAAGAAATAATGGCACGAGGCATGGAATGTCAGTTCGGGAAACAGTCGGTCGGAAACGGTTGTTGCGCTGGTAGGATCCTTCTATTTGTGGTATTAATATTCGGCGGGTTTCTTGTCTATCGCCGCGGGCTGCCCAACCCTAAAGACTCTTGAAGAAAGAGGTTTGTCCAGTGCTGTATGATAGGTAGCTGAGAGTTTTCTTCCCACGCATCATAATCGGCTCGTCTACAAGAGAAAACAGTGAAGTACCGGCACGACAGGTGTCAACGCATCCGTTCGACCAAATAATTTCACAACCGACCATTTCATGGACACTGCAACTCCGAGTGTCGCTGCTTTTGGATTCCTATTTTTTGTGTTCCTGTGTAATGGTTCTAGACTCCAGAAAGGAAAGAATTAGTAAGTGAACGAACCTGGTCCAGAACAACAACACTTGGTTTGCGGACCTGGTAACATCACAGATAACTGCAAAAACATAGGAATCGAGACGACCGGTTTGTCGTTCTTTACGTGTCAAAATACCCAGGCTTGAAAAAGTGAGTAGGTATAGAGTTAACACTCAAATGGGGAATTCTTTCGGCTTTTTTTGTAAAAAAAAGATATCGCTAGGTTCAGACGTACTATAGCTCAGAAAGGCAGGCGGACAAAAACGATGTTATATTGAAAAACGTCATTCCTAAAAATAAGAAATGTGAGCATGTTCCGCAAAACGCACAGGCTTGCAGAGCTCTCTACCAAGACGATTATGCCCAGAGGTGGAGGGAGCAAGGGTTGCGGTTGCAGGGAAATCGACAACCGCAGGGGTTTCGAGCGGGGAACACCACTTGTCGACGCAGGTGTGGTTAGTGGTTTCAGCCTGTCGACGGAGACTACCTCGTGTTTGCCGTTTCGGCTAATGGTGAAGGTTTTCGTGACTTTTATGAGGACACGATGAGGGCCGGTGAATGCAGTATGCAGTGGTCGACGCAGGTCATCCGCACGAACGAAAACATGAGTGCACGAAGACATTTTCGTGTACAAATGCACAACCGACGATTGCTCTCTAGGCGGCACCGGGCTCAGCTTTCACATGTGGTGCACCAAACGAGCTATGTAGCTGCTGTAATCGTACGGTGCTGAAGGTACAGATGAGACAAGTTCACCTGGTAACCTAGGTGTGCAACCAAAAACCAGTTCGGTTGCAGTGGTATTTAGGTCCTCTTTCACCATGTTTCACAATCCTAAAAGAACTAACGGGAGTGCCTCTTTACATGAAGGGTCAGCGTGCACACTAAGAGCAGCTTTTAGTTGGAGACGGAAACGCTCAGTCGTCCCATTTGCTGCCGGATGGTAAGCTGTAATGGGAGTGCCTGCTTCTTGAAGTGTTTAGGAGGGCCGCAAAATACCCTTCAAAGTGTGATCCACGATCTGTGGTCACCATTGCTGGACAACCGAACTGTGCTATCCAACGTTCCAGGAAGGCGCTGACTACTGTTCCTGATGAGCAGTTGGGGAGCGGTATGGCCACAGACCACCTTGACGCAATATACACGTCAACAAATGGATAGAGCCATTTGAGAGTGATAAGAGGTCCACCAGGTCGACGTGCACGTGATGAAAACGTGCGTCTGGCGAAGGAAAAGTACCAAGGGGCCTCTTTGCATGACGATGCACCCTGGAATGTTGGCATTGGAGACAATTCCGGAAATCATAGTTTGCCTTATGCCGTACGAAGCGCTCAGTGGCAAGTTTGATTGAAGCACGTATGCCAAGATGGGACAATTTGTGCAGTATTGTGCACGGCGCGGTGGAAAGATGCAGGCACTATCGGGCCAGGTGTGTCCTGTGAAGTGTCGCAGTGGATTGTTCCCCCTGAAGATGTCAGAAGTACGGGGTGGATTGTGAGAGCTCTTCTGACGAAGGTGCTGAATCTCTGGGTCAGTGGCTTGCGCGATGGTCATGACCGCAAGATCAGTGGTATTATCAGCAACTGCGCTGAGGTTATTAACGCGTGAAAGAGCGTCCACAACAGTGTTTTCGATATGTGTCAGTCGTAAACTGAGAGATATGGTTCAGATGTTTAACTTCTCACGGGGAATCTGTTGGATGAAATGCCTAAAAAATGGATTAGTGGTTTATAAATGTAAACTGTAAAGGTTCTGGCTTTCACCAAGTGGCGAATGCCTAAATAGATGACTGGCGATTCTCCACCGAACGTGCTATGGCGGGATTTCGCGGGTTGTAAACAGTTGCCATTGCTTTTCGACGAACTGCTGTAAAACAGCACAAACAGCTGTGTCCGAAGCTTCGGTTATGGTTGACAGTTGTGCGTTCGGGTTAGGATGAGCAAAGAGAAATAAGTGGGCTACTGCGTCCTTGAGTATGACGAACGCAGTGCGTGCAGCCTCCATGCACTGAAATTTGTGCTTACCTCCACGGAGAAGATCGGTCATTGGCTACATTATATGCGCACAGTGAGATATGAAACATCTGTGGTAGTTGACCAGACCACTAGGACGACGAAGTTGCTTAAAGGAATTTGGCTCGAGCTATTCACGGGGAGCTCGGACCTTTTCCGTGAGTGCGGCGATTCCATTTTCTGAAATCTTGTGACCCAGAAATTCTGTTGTGGACTTACCTAGTTCGCATTTGGTGGAGCTAACTGTGACACTATGTTGTACGTTCCAGTAAGGTGCGGAGATGCGTACGGTGTTCTTGTGAAGAACTGTCTACTAGAATATCCAGATAAGGGTAGATAAAGTCCAAACCACGTGTCACTTCATGAATGAAGCGTTGAAAATTTCGAGCTACGTTGCTCAAGCCAAATGCCATTCGAAGAAACTCAAAAAGGCTAAAGGGGTTATAACTGCGGTTTTCGGTGTCCTCTTTGGTTACGGGAATCTGGTGATAAGCACTACTAAATTTATCTTGCTGAAAGTGGTTTTTCCATGTAAGCCAGTGTTGAAATCCTGCATATGTGGGATTGGGTACTTGTCAGGGACGGTTGCTTTGTTTAGCCCGCGGTACTCACCGCATGGGCGCCAATCACCTGATTTCTTAGGGACCGTATGCAACGGTGAGGCCCATGTGCTCTCGGAAGGGCGTATTCCGAGTTCGAGCACGTGCTCGAACTCTGTCCTGGCGAGTTTGAGTTTGTCAGGAGCCAGCTGACGAAGCCGTGCAGAGACGGGGTACCTTAGTGTGGATATGATGTGCGACACTAGAGGTCACAGGTGGGATATCGTTCGATATGTAAACGAGCTCGGGGAGCTCAGTGAAGAGGTCCATAAATTGCCTGAAAGCTGCGAATCGGACGTGTTTAGCTTAGTGCTGGAATCGATTAACAGACGTCCCCTCGTATCGACCAGAAGGTGGAAATGCTGGGGGAAGTCGACGTCGATTATGTTGAACTGTACCGGGGCAATTGTGAACACCCAGCGGAATGTGTCGGAAACCTAAAATAAGGATTAAAGACCGCTGCCCATCAGTAGTTATGGAAGTGCCATTTGCAGTACGGAGATGTGGGTTGCAGGAATTCGGCACCTCGTCCTCTGTAGAAGAAGACACGCCAACATGTGCCCCGACGTTAACCAGGGACGTATTTCCGGTATCTACATCTGCGAAAACGAGGCGACAGAGAGAGTCAGGGGCGACGGCCGTTAAAGGTCGGCCGCCGAGTTCGCATCGCCTTGATGACGCGTAGATGCAGGGTTTAGAGCACCGTTCGGCTCAGCTACCAAAACGTTCGTGATACTAACAGTCGGTTTTTGACCACGGTGTTTCACTGGGGTAATATAGTAAAGCGAAAAACTGAGGAACGGCTTGAAGAAATTTCGTTCAGGCCAAGTCGTAAAACTGCGAATTTTGCTCTTAGAACCTCAATGTCTGTTGCAGCACGCTTTGAGGTAACCAAACTGTAGGGCGTGTAACCAAGTAGTGGTTAAAAGCGCTCTGCTGCTTGTTCAGCCATTTTCGCTGTTTGTGAATGAGCAGCGGGAACTGCCTGCGCTGCTTCTGACAATCTTTTAGGCCAGAGCTCCCGGAGGTGGGATTGGTGTATGTGCAAGTTGCCTCAAGGGTTGCGTTTTCGTTAACAGTGCTGTAGGGCATTTGTCACCGAGCTTTAGGCCGTGGACTAGTTGCACTCGTGTCTTTTCTATGTGCGTCACTCAACTAATTGCCTTTTTTAAGATCTGGTACTTGTGCCCTACCGATTGATTTAGTATAACATCGCAAAGCTGTATGGTGAATTCACTCGGAATTCTTCCTAGTAGCTGACAACCTTGTTTGGTTAGACAAAACTCCGTCGTTGAAAAATTCTGCCTATAAGCAAGCAAACAAAACAAGAAAGTCAGTCTCCAAAAACCAGGGCCCCCCTAGAGCGTTAATGCCGTCAACGTGCTTAGATGGGCAGTGGTTAACACGGTTATGAGCTACAAAGATCTGCTAATTAAACCGAATTGAGAAAATATATAAATGATTGTATCCTGAATACGTGTATGTCAATGAAGATAGGAGATGCAAGTGTGCGAAGAAACGGACTCAGCAAGACGCAAGCGATGACTGTAGCGGAATGTTGGAAGTTTACGGACTCACCAATTGTTGGGACTGATCCAACAGAATAACACCCACCGGTGCCAAGCCAAAATCCTTTTACACACCGATGCTCTAGATGTATGGCCGTTCATCAACCGTCTTAGTTCGTCGGTAGTGATATCAAATTTAAAAAATGAACGGTGTCTTTCGTGAATTATGTCGCGCTCATAAAGTGCTCATTGGTAGCTGGTTAATGTTGGCCAAATGCCCGCTCTTGGCATGTTTTTTAGCTAGCCCGTAAAGTTATTGCGTTCTCCACCTTTAGTTTGGTGATCCTCTCATCTCGTTTTTAATTGTAACCACTGCATCCAAAGGTCAGTAAACCATGGCAGCATCGGCCTACGGTCAAAGTTTTTAGTTGATCTGTTCTCATCGTCTTTCTGGCTGTAGCAGTACGGCTTATTTACACGGCTGCTTGCCATTTAAGCAGTTCCGTTGATATTTCCAATGTTTTGTGTCGGATTTACATGTCGATATTTTTTCCAGGAGTGTCTGTCCATTCGTAAGGCTCTCTTGCCTGAAGACCATCGAGATATCGCTGAAACGCATTATCAGTTAGGAGCTACGCACGCAGTTTCTGGAGCTCTGGAGCTTGCAAGTACTGCCTTCAAGGATGCTGTGCTTTGTTTGCAACACCATGTTGATCGTCTGAACTCCGACCTAGTTAATATAGAAAAGTCTGATGATGGGACGAAGTCAGATGCCCTTCGCAACTCGATCAAGGAGATAGAGGCAATCATTCATGATATAGACCGTCGCCGCACTGAAGTTGACGAAGATCGTCTCGCAGATGAGTTTGTGGCTGGTCCAAGTGTTGTACGGGCGGTGGGTGCGCCTCACGTCACTGACGGGCCGGCTGGTGACATTTCTCATCTTATCAGGAAGAAACGACCAGGGCACGATAAAATTGATGCAGCAACGAAGGAAAACGGGGAGTGCACATCACCACAAAATAAAAAATTAAAAGTGGCCGCTTTTACAGATACTGCAGACAATCATGTGAACGGTTCCGATAAAGACCGTGTCAATGGTACACAGGTAATTCTTCCTCTTGCATTTTTTATACCGTTCTCAATCTAGGAAGACCTCGTCGCTGAAATTGCTTGAATGACACGGAAACGACGTTCTCAGGGCCAAGACTGCATTTCTCGTTTCGATATCGTTCTTGTTATAATTTCAGTCGTACCGATTTGTATATTATATGGCTTCTCTCGACAATCTGTCTTGTTTTGGTGTTTTTCTGAAGGGCCCATACCCGACTTTATTGTCTGTTGCTGCTTTGGTCATGTGGCTTACGTTTTAGATGGCTTGGTTTGTTGTCGATGTGTATGACTGCGTCATCATATGAACTTGCCCTCGTTAGTGTGACAGCGCTCAGACGTTATGGATGCAACACAGGTCCTACACTGCGGGATCTTGGAGTTATGTTGACGCTTCCAATAATTTGTTGGCTTGGCCTTTGGAATTTTGTTTTACCGGACGCGTTTCATTTACAGATTGACTGCTTTCCAGCCGAGTTTTCGAGCTGTTAGATATAGTGTGCGTTAATTCTCGTCTTATTCACTGTGCCTTCATGCGTTTTATGCGCGTGGAAACTTCTGTTATTCTCTTTCACATTTTGCTGCAAACTGGCACCTGGAGGCGCTGATTCCCTAGCTTTTTTTTACGAGGTTTTGGTTTTATTCTTTGGGGTTGAAGTAATTACTATGCCACTCGATCGTCACCTGTGTACGGGATTTCAGGTTCTAATCACAAATGGCGCTTGTGCCATATATTAGAATACTGTGTCTGTATTATGCGTAGCTTTCAAGGAGTATCTCAGTGATGTTGTCCAACTGTTTGGTATTTCTGTGCTGACTTTAATCTGGGGTTCCAGTCGCTTGACGGCAACTACATTTGTTCCTAGGGCAGTATGCTTTTGGCTACGTGATGTGTTGACAAATTGCACCATCTCACTTTTAAATGAAACAGCAATAGCTGCGGTTAGTCATGCCCAGTGCAATAACGAGAAACTTGCTTCTTGGCTGTTCCACTATTTATTCGTGCATGGAGTAGGTGTGCGCACGTCGTGTCATTATGCACATCTCCAATGTACTGGCTTTTTTACACAACGGCTGGGGTGCTGCTGCGCATCGCTCATTACTTTGTATGTGGATGTGATACCAAAACTTTTGCGGTTAATCGGACTTCGACGTTACAATAGAAAGAACGGCACATCATAACGGCGTCTAAGATGACCACCGAATTTATTTCTGTCGAGCTTGGTTCCACCCCTTGTTCGTCAACGTGCTTCAATGAGTTCACTTTGTAGCATTACACAACCACCTATCAAACCGAGCTTTTCAATCGTGCGGTGGTCAGCGGGACTTCTTCAAATTCCAGTGGATTTTTTGTCATTTTGTCGGTTCGCGAAGAACAGCATGGAGCTCGGTATTGTGCATTCTAGTGGCTAGAAGGTGCCGTCGAGATCTCATTATCAGCTGCGTCCGGAAAATATTCCGTTCGGTGTTAGCGAACTAAAATGAGGCAGACGTCTCACTGGTTTGTAACTTGCACAGAAGCGGAGCGCTGTCACTTCAATTTCTTCACTCAATGTGATGTGTTCGTGTTGAAAACGGATGACGAGCTCCACTTTGTGGATATCCTACGCGACACGTTTAGCTGTATTTTGAATCATGCTGCTGCTCATAGGGGTTTAATCAAAAATGGAACTATTGTTTTTAAACAGTTGTGATCAAATTGGATGCTTGAAAGTCAGGAAGTACACGTTCTGATATGTTTCAACGGCGACGAATTTTGAGACCATTTGGTTCACTTACACTATGCCGATGCTACAAGTTGCGAAAGTTGAATGTCGGTTGACTGCGTTCTCGTTCCTTTTACGTGGTCTATTGACCTAGGTCTAATGATCTTTCAGTCTTATTTGCGGCGAGTACTGTGCATTCTGTACGGGGTTTGTTAATATTCGGATTCCTCTTTTAACTTGAGGTGGTGGTCAACCATGGGTTTTGTGTTGACCCGAATCAGGAAGGAGGGGTTTAAAAAAGGTATCCTCAAGCAGAGCGCATCCTAATCTCCCAACGGTTGACGGTGACCGCCGGGGTGTTATCTAGAACGATTGAAAAAGACCTGATCTAATCCGTAAGCCCGATGTAGCTTCGAATGCACTCATTACGCGTAGCTGCTGGGAGTCAGGTGTGTTGTTTACTGTGCCATCGGACTAGCCAAGCCTCTCACTACCCAACGAGTCAGACTGTCGAACCATTGGCCTCGGGTAGGGTCTCCCAGCAAAACCCCATATCCTGTTGTCTTGCGGGTCAGGATCCAAGTGGGGTTCCTCAAGCCAACCATCTTCCGCAGCATAAACGACCAGGAAGTGTCGGAAGCTATTTTCCTGACAGTGACTATTCGCCCATCACGACTTTCTTCTGTTTTACCCCTCAAGCCTTTTGCATTCCTAGCGCCCCCGAGTTGTAATTGTTTTCTATAGTCAAGACAACTGATAAACATTAGCGCATTCATTGTCCGAACTGCCCGTCAAGCCAGTCAGCAAGCTGCTCTGGCAAGTACTTCCTCAAGTCTGGAGTTTGGTGCGTGCTACGTATCGAAGAGGCGAGTCTAAGATTCCAACACCATTATTCACTTGTGCAACTGTCGATCCAAGCGCTTCTCTCAGTCTTCGATGACGCTGCAGTTGAATCTGTTGATCAAGCTGGAGTGTGAATCGCGCTGAGTTCCAGAGCAGAGCAGTGATTGTTCGATTGGATCCCGGTGAACAGTCGCTCATACGCTGTGAGACTCAGTACGTCGGTTAAATTCTCAACACGATTTAGAAAAGCGTCGTTTATTGATTATACCAGCATATGCTCCAACAAGGAGCTGTTTGGATGCCACCAAGAACGCGTCCCACGATGCCTCCCTGACATTCTGATACAAACTGAACATGCTGATATACTGACGGGTGATTTTAGTGCCCACCTTGGTCATCTGGCGCAATGCACTGACAGTGGCGAAAGACTACTGCCGCTGCACGCCACTAACGGTCTCTATATTTCGAGTAGCACATTATCACATGAAGGAAATTGTGTCACGGTGAGACTGAACCTTGACGTGGTGTGACGGCTTGCGCATCTCGATGATCTTTTCGGCTAAACTGGACAGAGTTACTCATACCACATAGACCAACAGATATAGGTCTGACAAACCACAGTCTCCTGGTCCTCCAGGTTAGGGGTTGGAAGATGTTTGGCATCTTTCCGAAAAACGTACCACTTCTGGTACACCGTCACACACCCGCTGCCTTGCAGTACAGGCTATTAAGCCATAGGCCTTGGCTAAGAACCTAATCGTTCTCCTATCTAGGTTTAGGCGTCCTGGCAGTATCTCAGCCCACAGACAACCATGAATCCTCAGAACAAACAAATCCATACTGCATCGGCCGTCTCGAGGTATAAACCGGGTCGCCGTCTGCTGCATACAGCAGCATACAACTACCGCTGACCCCTCCCCAACTGTCTTATCAAATATAGACCTCAGGCCCCTCTCGATTCCCACTTCTGATAACTCCTCCGCAGGTTCCACGGCAGATATAATTAGTCATAGAAACACTGTGCTGATAAGTCCCAGCTCTCGCCACTCAATCTCAGACCTCCCTCCTCCTGTGCTTCGACCTAGAACGCAAATTAATATAGGTGCCTTCAACGTTCGTACTCTAAAACAGATAGGTCAACAGGCTGCTCTCACGCGAACGTACGAACATACGTCAGGAGTCTGGTCCAAAGTGTTTATCGAACCGCCACGCTCCCCTAACGCAGTGAGGTAGGCAGATGGGTAAAACACATCGACGAAACCACAACCAGTTTAACTGGTTTTGGGTAGGGTGGTAATGTACGCATATTTCCAATGACGTAGGTCAGTGCGATCGACCCAGCGTTTTGGGCACCACGGTCCACGACAGATAATACCTGGCTGCTCACACACGACTCTTTAATCGTTCCAGCGCCTGAAAGGTAATGCTGGACTGACGACCACCATGAGCTGGTGAGTGTGAATGGACGAACTAAAAAACACGACATTTCCCTAACACATTGTGCCATCATGATAGTTTTGTTCCACCAGGCGGTAGGTAATAAAAAAAACCGCATTCATGAACGGAACAGATCTATAAATCACTAGTAAACGAACCAAAACCTACCCATTTCCCCGCAGAATCTGAGGTACGTCATGTTGTTATTTTGGTTTGTCGCGCGATTTTTTCACTCTGACTTGACGCATTCTAGCCATGCTGTGAAAACAATGAGCGTCACTTAGCACCTCTCAGTTTTTTTGTCCTGGTTAGTGAAACGTGTCTTCGTGATAATTTCTTTCTGTCTTATTTGACCATTTTATCTGTGATGAAGGCAACTTGTTGCATTATCGAGATCGACGTGGACAGCTCATTCAAAAGCGTTGTGCGGGTTGGGGTGTTGTTTTTGTGGAAACCTGCTTCGTCCTGAAAAATGATACATCCAGGATGCGAAAGCCGTTTGGTTCGGGTCGACACAAAACATCCACAGCCTATGGGTTTTGGTTAGGTGATTACGAACTGTGATAACATGTTGATGCATGTGAGTACTGATCGTGTTTGCTCGCAAACTGACTTTTATTGGGCCGTAAGTGCCCGTGCTTCTGATGGCGGTTTGGTATCGATACCTTCATTTCACCGAAGGCAAGTCGGACATGTGAGCGCTGGGTTGACTAATTCGATTTACCTGACTCCGATCATGTTCTGGTATGTTGGATCACACTCTTCTCAGTCCAGTTTNCTGTTCGCTGACACTGCGACCGACTGGTGTAAGGTGCGAGGTGGACAGATAATGACCTGGCGCAGAGAAATGAAGTCGTTTACCGAGCGGTTGGCCACTGTGGGTCTCCCGGGCTGGGGCCCTCGCGACTCACAGGGTCGGTGGTTGGAGACTCTAGGTGAGATGGCGGCTAATCGAGCTCAGTGGCGTGAATGTTGTCGTTGTTTGGCCGAGTTGTCTGTGAAGTGGGTGCTTTTATTGACGCGTGGCAGTGAAAGCCGTAAGGAAGCTGTCTCGCTGATGACGCCTTACTCTCAATTTCAGCTCTGTTGTGTTCTTTGCACCTTGGTGTTGAATGTTTGAATATGGGCGTAGTTATTTTCAGTAGTTTTGTCTTCCCGTCCCCTTCTCTTTTCCTTCTGTCTCTTCCTACGCCGGGTTTGCCTTTTCTTCATGGTTGTGTGGCAGTGAAGCGTTAGTGTGATCCACTGATATATTGCTGTCTATGATGATGATGAAAGCGTGAGCAGTAGCGGAGTGGTTAACATGGTTATCTTATGGGAGCGCGACCGTAGTTCTGGTCTCGACCGTGACAAGGATAAGCACTAATGATAAGTATTAACAAGAGTGAGACTAGAGTCTAGTGATGGTTTTCGAAATAGGCCGACTGGAATGCGACAGCAGCGATTAGCTGAGGGCGTTCAGTTTATATGACAATCATGGCAACTTGACAGGGAGGCTGGACATTTTGGAGAAGCAGTTCGGACGACTGGCCCCGAATTGTGGTTGACTGCGTTCAAGATGGCCCTCTGTCGCAATCAGAAGTGACTCTAGATCTAAAGTTAGTGAGACGTAACGAGATTCCTGGACTAGATCCTTCTTCTTTTATCAAGGATTGTGGGATATTGTTGATAATTAAGGGAAACGAAGATGTACCTCGTGGTTGGTGCTTATCGACAGTAATTTCAGTTTCCAAAAAGAGCCCAAATTCTGTATGACAATCACAGTGGCATCACTCTAGTGTCTTTTGCGTACAACCTACTCTTTGGCCTTATATCACGTCAAAACCGGACCTTGACGCTGTTTGATGACCTGCACGTCTGAACTGGACGGTGTGGTGACCACACCAACAGAGTTACTCATGCTAGGCAAGCCAGTAGGTAGAGATCTGACGAACCACAATCCTCTAGTCCTCCGGGTTGATATCGTTATTCCGTAAAATGTAGCTCTGGTACGCTGCCTTGCAGTACAGGCTTTTGAGCCAAAGGCCTTGGCTGAGAACCCTAATCGTTCTTCTGTCTAGGTTTGGGCGTCCTGGCAGTATCTCAGCCCACACACAACCATTAGTCCTCAGAACAAACAATTCCATACTGCATCGGCCGTCTCGAAGTATAAACCGGGTCGCCCTGTCTACTGCATACAGCTACCGCTGACCCCTCCCCCACTGTCTTATCAAATTTAGACCTCAGGCCCCTCCCGATTCCCAATTCTGATAACTTTTCCGCAGGTCCCACAGCAGATATAATTAACCATAGTAACACCGTGCCAGTAAGCGATATCTCTTGCCATTCAGCTTTAGACCCCTCTCGTCCCTTGGTTAAAACTAGAATGCGATTAAATATGAGTGCCTTTGACGTTCATACTCTAACACAGATAGGTCAGCAGGCCGCTCCTACAAGAACGTCGGACTCGTTGAATACCGATATCTGCCGTATCTCCGAGACTAGAATCCAGGACAGTAGCCCACGTATGGAACCAACAGTGCCCGTATTGTCTACTCGATATTGGTTCCACATTTCGTGACTACACAACTGCCGTTATGAGTCAGGGTGGAGTAAGTGTAGTCCTCGGCACGACGGTCTCAGCCACATTAGTAGACCGGATTCCTGTGAACGCTGGATTGTGCTGTCCGCTTGACAGGTTCTGTTAAGGCGAGCTCTAGACACAAGACTGAGAAACGTATTCGCTGTGTTTACTTACGCTTCTGTTGACTGGTGGTCATTGAATGCGCCACGCCGCAATAGTGGATATCGCTAACAACCAGTGACTAATGGTACACGAAATACCCAGTGGTAAGTGACGCCTGCTGAATTCATTCAACGGACCAACCGTGACTGTCACTGTCTAACCACCCTCTCGTTTTGCTCAACCACCGGTGGCCTCCGTGACTAACGTCCTGAACGGGAAACGCCAAGCTGGCATACCGAGCTCTGAACAAACAAACCGCATCATTTGTAAAATGTCCGCATCAAATTCAGCACAAATGAAGTCAAACAGTTTGGGCGTCGTGTTTAACATGTTATTGACGAATCAGCGAAATCTGGCCCGAGTAGTCGCAAATTCGGTTTATTTTCAACCAGAATATCACTCACACTTGACCGCAGCGTTCGCATTCAGATAGACTTTCTAGCCAGCCTCTTTCGAGAAAGAGCACTAGACTCGAGTTCTCGAAAGAGGCTGGCTAGAAAGTCTTCATTGTGGGGTAATCGACAGGAGTTAACAGGACAGTTACTGTGCCTCCTCTCCAGGAGATCGGGCAACCTGATCATTGCTCACAAGCGAGAGTGGTTGAGCGTCCTATATAGGAACAGAGGAGAGAAAAAAGCGGACGGGGAGAAACCGAACAACTGAAAATAACTACGCCCATATTCAAACATTCAACACCAAGGTGCAAAGAACACAACAGAGCTGAAATTGAGAGTAAGGCGTCATCAGCGAGACAGCTTCCTCACGGCTTTCACTGCCCCGCGTCATTAAACGCACTCACTTCACAGACAACTCGGCCAAACAACGACAACATTTACGCCACTGAGCTCGATTACCCGCCATCTCACCTAGAGTCTCCAACCACCGATCCTGTGGGTCTCGAGAGCCCCAGCCCAGGAGACGAACACTACCCCCAGTGGCCAACCCTTGGTGAACGACTCCATCTCCCTACGCCAGGTCATTATCCGTCCACCTCGCACCTTACACCAGTCGGTCGCAGTGTCACCGAACAGAGCTCGGTGTGGAACACGACTAGCTGGCATCCTTAATACATGACCTAACCATCTAAGCCTGTGAAAACGTAGGGATTGAACAAAAGAACTCGTTTGGCAATCACTACCAAACACCCGCTTCCTAACCTCCTCGTTACTTACGCGCTGGTGCTACCAGATGACAAAATTAAACAAAAATGGTGACAGCGGACAGCCTTGACGTACGCCACTCATGATGCTGAAACTGTCAGACAGCTCACCGTAAACCCTAATCTGAGCTGAAGTATGGAAATAGAGTGCCGACAGTATGTTCACGTACTTAGTCGGCACACCTCTGCGTTTGAGCGACTCTAAAAGTGTAGGTCGATCCACTGAATCGAACGCACCTTCAAAGTAGAGAAGAACAACTGTTGTTGACCGGCGGTATACATGCTGCTGCTCCGGAATTTGACGAAGAGTGAAAATGTGATCTACACATCCCCACCCGGAGCGAAACCCTGCCTGTTCTTCCCTAATGTTTACCTCCCAAGCTGCAGTGAGTCGGCGATGTATAATGGATGCTAGAACCCTAGAAATGACTGGGGTCAAACTAATTCCTCTGTGGTTTTCACAAGAGCCCCTTATACCTTTCTTGAATATAGGAACTATTATCGAGTGACCCCAGCTCGAGGGGACAGTTTCCGTCGTCCACACGAGTTGAAATAAATGAGTCAGAGCTTCTACTAACGCCTCTCCCCCTTCTTTGAATAGTGCTGGCACAAGGTTATCTGGACCAGCAGCCTTATTACGCTTGAGAACCGCAATGCAATTGCGGACCTCAGTTTCAGTGGGTGGTTCCAAGCCTACCGACCAGGGCACTACATTGCAAGTTTGTGGCGGCAACGCGGTAGATGCAGGAGGCCAGTTAAATTGACCCTCAAAGTGTTCCGCCCACCGCTCTAACCTTCTGGACTTATTATAGATGAGTGTGCCATCTGTCTCGCTGATAGCTTCACTGACAGACGGTCGCCTGGGACCAGTGGCACGGATAAGCTTAAACAGTTTGCCAGTGTTTCCTGAGGCAAAAGCAGTCTCCATCTCCTTAACTTTTCCCAATAACCAAGCCTCACGATCAGTCTTTAAGCTACGTTTCAGTTTCCTACGGACATCTCTTCTACACTTGTTATCTGAAATGCCAGGAGGGATGTTCCGTCGGGCTTCTAACAACTCCAGGGATTTCTCCGAGATCCAATGCTTGTTCATCCCATGTACCCCCGTGCCGCATGCTAATGTACCTGCGTCACGAATGGCCTGTATGATCTGGTTCCAGAAGCGATCAAGATAATCGGAGTGAGAACTACTAAGGCAGGTTTCTAAGCTGGTTTGATACTTATGCTTTACCGACGGTATAGTCAGCTTCTCAACCGCCAATCGTTCTTGTCGGTGGGGTCGTTTTCCAGCAAAAGTGAGTACGAAACGACAACGTACCAGCGCATGATCTGAATCTAGGTACGTCCTCCAATAAGAACGACAGTCCTGTATGGAACCCCGCCACCGATAACCAACAGATCTATGGTCTATCTGAGACCAGGTCTGACTCAGAGAGGGAGGGCGCCAAGTATAGCAATGACGTGCACGATGCCTAAAACTAGTGCTGCCTAAAATCAGCCTATGCTCTGCGCACAGCTGCAATAGTCGCCCGCCATTGTCCGAGCGATGTGATGCTATCCCAAACCTGCCACCTAGACGAGATTCTGTCTCACCAAGGCGGCCGACCTGGGCGTTCAAATCTCCGGCAAGAACGACTGTATCAGAACCACGCATCGACCGGAGGAGGGCGGCCAGATCCGGATGAAAAAAACGTTCTTGACGCCGACGTCGCCACACTCAGTTGGAGCATAAGCAGACACAACGAAAAGATTTCTGACGCTTTGGCGTCTAGAACTGACCCTAACAGAACCTGCCAAGTGGACGGCACAAAGTCTACCATTAACAGGAATCCAATCTATCAATGCGGCCGCGGCCGTCGTGCTGAGGACTATACCCACTCCCGCTTGACCGGTAACGGCGGCCGGGGAGTCACCTGAAGTGTATCGTAAGTATCGGGTAGAAAGTACAGGTGCTGTCAATTCTATACGTTGACTACTGTCGTGGATTCTAGTCTCCGAGATACACCAAACATCAATATGTAGCGAGTCTAACGTTCGCGTGAGAGCAGCCTGTTGACCTCTCTGTTTCAGAGTACGAACGTTGAAGGCACCTATATAAATTTGCGTTCTAGGTCAAAGCACAGGACGAGGAATGTCTGAGACTGTGACACGAGTGAATCGACCTATGTGGCCGCTCAGCCACGTTCGCTTGGGAATATCGGCACGACCGGTTGGTGACAAGTTAACAATTGTTTCTATATGTAGTTTCACTTACACCGATTTCACTGCCAGTACAACCACGGACGAAGGAAAGTGGCTTCCTGCAATTTACAGATCAAAGAGATCGCCCCATCTCTTTCAGCTGTTCGAGCAAGTGGTGCTCGCGATGTTCGCACAAGTTTTTTTCAGCGTGCGTTCAAGTTCTCGGCGGCTTTCGTCATATTCTAATCCAGTTGAAAACGACTTGATTGAAATTCAGCTCAATCGCAACTCCACTACTCCTTTTATATTGACCATCACCCACAGTTGATCGCAGCTGTCACATTCCCGTAATTTTTCAGTCGGCCGTTTTCGAAAAGAAGCAGTGGACTCGCGTTTCACTCTTGCTGCAATACTCGTCGGTGGTGCATATCACATTCTCGGCCGAGAATAGAACTTCGGCTAGGCTTTAAAAATTTCTGACTTCAACTTGGAGAGATAGCGTCTTCGAGGGGTCGTCGACTGCAGGCAACAGGACAGCTAGTGTGGCTGTCGAGGCGACCGGACAACCTTATCTTTGCTCGCGAGCTCGAGTGGTTGAGCTTTGACATATGATAATTTGGTCTTGCCTAATGTGTGGTCAACGGGGTTGCCTCAATTGTGGGTGACGTTCAATCTAGATGAAAACAAAAAACCCCTACAACTCATCACTAACCACATGATATTTGATCAAGCTCATGACAGTTTATACAGGTGTTGCAGTGTCCTTCATTTCAA
Organism: Paragonimus westermani; assembly: GCA_008508345.1. Classification (NCBI taxonomy): domain Eukaryota; kingdom Metazoa; phylum Platyhelminthes; class Trematoda; order Plagiorchiida; family Troglotrematidae; genus Paragonimus; species Paragonimus westermani. The sequence continues at coordinate 58,334 of QNGE01002844.1, read as the reverse complement.
GATTATGATTACTCTGAATTCCTCTAGTTATTCTGGATGTTCTCTCTAGAGCCTGTGCTCAAGGCAGCCCCACGGCGCGGAACAAAACTATCAGAACAGTTATCTATTGATGGGCATAGTCGACGACTATTTCGCAGGTCATGGGCGTTGCTGGTTGTTACAAACTTTCTCATCAGTGTTCGAACTGATTTTAAGGTAACCGATCGCGTGCCGACATACTGTGTGCGGGAATCCCTGGTAGTGTACACATTTTCACAGCAGGCAGCGTGAATAGAAGCCGGTCCAATATGTTTTTTAGGTGTCCGATTGTCGGCATGTCCGACAAACTGGACTGAGAAGAGTGTGATCCAACATACCAGAACATGATCGGAGTCAGGTAAATCGAATTAGTCAACCCAGCGCTCACATGTCCGACTTGCCTTCGGTGAAATGAAGGTATCGATACCAAACCGCCATCAGAAGCACGGGCACTTACGGCCCAATAAAAGTCAGTTTGCGAGCAAACACGATCAGTACTCACATGCATCAACATGTTATCACAGTTCGTAATCACCTAACCAAAACCCATAGGCTGTGGATGTTTTGTGTCGACCCGAACCAAACGGCTTTCGCATCCTGGATGTATCATTTTTCAGGACGAAGCAGGTTTCCACAAAAACAACACCCCAACCCGCACAACGCTTTTGAATGAGCTGTCCACGTCGATCTCGATAATGCAACAAGTTGCCTTCATCACAGATAAAATGGTCAAATAAGACAGAAAGAAATTATCACGAAGACACGTTTCACTAACCAGGACAAAAAAACTGAGAGGTGCTAAGTGACGCTCATTGTTTTCACAGCATGGCTAGAATGCGTCAAGTCAGAGTGAAAAAATCGCGCGACAAACCAAAATAACAACATGACGTACCTCAGATTCTGCGGGGAAATGGGTAGGTTTTGGTTCGTTTACTAGTGATTTATAGATCTGTTCCGTTCATGAATGCGGTTTTTTTTATTACCTACCGCCTGGTGGAACAAAACTATCATGATGGCACAATGTGTTAGGGAAATGTCGTGTTTTTTAGTTCGTCCATTCACACTCACCAGCTCATGGTGGTCGTCAGTCCAGCATTACCTTTCAGGCGCTGGAACGATTAAAGAGTCGTGTGTGAGCAGCCAGGTATTATCTGTCGTGGACCGTGGTGCCCAAAACGCTGGGTCGATCGCACTGACCTACGTCATTGGAAATATGCGTACATTACCACCCTACCCAAAACCAGTTAAACTGGTTGTGGTTTCGTCGATGTGTTTTACCCATCTGCCTACCTCACTGCGTTAGGGGAGCGTGGCGGTTCGATAAACACTTTGGACCAGACTCCTGATGTATGTTACTCTAATCCTAAGGGTGAGGTGGTACTGCAAACCTGTATTCCAACCAAATGACTAGACCTGAAGAGTTTCGCACTTATTTACTCAATAGTTACTTATGCCACAGTTTTCTCTGAATGGTTGGTGTGTACATTTTCACGTGCATTGTTTTCGTCATTTATTCTCGACTAGAAATGACACTTATGAGCGTTATCTGCGCGAAGCCTTAGACAACCTTTGTCATTCAAATGGTGGCGCGCGACTTCCCAGTAATTTTTTGATACTGAATAAAACTGAGTACTAGTTAGTAGTTGTGACGTTCTGTGAGGAAAACCACATCAACTGCTTTGTTAGGTCTAATTGATAACCCCTTGAATGATTTCTTGGTCGAGTTAAAACAACAGATCATTTCTTATAGTTGATGAACAGCCGAAGATTTTGCTTGGACAGCATGCCATATGATCGAGGCTTTTGTATTCGCATTACCTTTACAGGCGACTCTTATTAGGGTCTTCCTTGTTAAATGTCACTCGTATTAACACCTTGCCTTGGTCATCGGGAGTTGAACCATGGTTTATGTGAAAACAGATTTTTCAAAAACCTGACTAACGTGGAAGCTAACTTTTACTTTGCTTCCATTATTGTGTTTCTACCTCAAAATTCCACTGTAAGCGTTTGTTGTATGTGTATGCGTATTTATAAGCATGTTCGGGCAAAATGTGCTTCAGTCGGTTTTTTTTCCAGCTGTCATGTCAATCAAGGAGACAAATACTGTGAACGTTACGAAGTTCTACGATGAGGTCGCACGTTGTCCAACGAGTAGCTCACTCCATTATCGAGGGCAAACACGAATTGTTCATTTGCGCAATTTCAACAACTGGATAAAGAGCATTCTTATCAACGATTACCTTCAGCATGCGCGAAATCAGTTCGGTCATGAAACTCGCTTCCAAATTTTGGATTTTTGTTGTGGTAAAGGCGGCGATCAATTAAAATGGGCACAAGCTGGTGTAGATCACGTCACGTTTGTGGACATATCGAGTGCATCAGTGGACGCATGTAAACAGCGGTATAATCAGCTACGCAACAGGCGTCGAAAACTGTACACGGCGGACTTCCACGTATCAGATTGCACTGCTGATATTTCTAAAAGCATTTTGTGTGACAGACAATATGAGTTAGTCAGTTGTCAGTTCTGTCTTCACTATGCTTTTGAGAGCTTTTTCCAGGTTAGTTGGTTGTGTTTTAAATACCACTCATAATTACCATTCACTTGACCTTATCATTGTAGCTTCACTTTAACTATGCTTGATTACAGAAACGCGGCATAACGTGATCAGTGTCGGACCTAGGTTACTATGAATATTGCTGTTTTGGTTTCGCTGTACCCGAGCCTGTTCCCTATTATATTGGCAGCAAATACCTCGTGGCGTTTTAGATAAGTCTAGCAGTGATACGAGGCTCAGGGGCTGTTTCTGTCGTTAAGTCCCCTTGATTTTCGAGTCTCACATATCAGATAAAGGACATGTCTGTATGTGGCTAATTGGTTGTTTAGATTGACCGCAGATTGTTTGGTCGAACAACTATAAGCAGTCAACACTCCTGAACCGTACCCGGTTTTGAAATACTGATAACAATGGCCACGCCATGTAAAACGTGTTTCTTGTGGTATCTTCGATCCAGCTTGATAGAAATAGGGCCACCAAATCCAAGTTTGACTCGTTCCACCTGTCTTCCTTGTGTCATCTGTACCAGGCTCACAATTTTTTCAACAATGTGAGTTGCTGTCTTCGCCCAGGTGGCTTTTTCATAGCCACCATTCCCAACGCATACGAGCTTGTGCGACGTGCGAAGCAAGCCTATGGTTTGTCCCCATGCGTAAATGAAAACAAGGAGGGGGCCGCTCTGGAATTTGGAAATTCGATCTATTCTGTCCGCTTCCCACGTGAATCGTTCACCATCAGCCACATTGAGTCTTTGTCGACAGACAACGGTGACCCAAGGGGATCCTGTGATTCCCTACAATTTCCCTTGTTTGGCGCACGATACGAGTTTCATCTGGAAGGCGTCGTAGACTGCCCGGAATTTTTAGTCTATCCCCCGTTGGTAAATCAGCTGGCAGCTGAATATGAACTGAAACCATTGGCGGCTCCCATCCCGTTTGCACAGTACTTCCAGACAACGCTCTGCAATCGTTCTGGTCGGGAAGATCCGTTTGAGTTGCTCACGCGTATGAATGCACTAGAAACCTGGATCAGACCGGAAAAACGCGGCCTTGGGGATCGCTTGGTCGCCCAACACGAACCGAATGCATATTCACACGTGGAAAATCGGATAGCGAAAGACCCAGAGAGGTTTTACAACAGTACTGCGATGGGCACCATTTCTCAGGCAGAATGGGATGTAATTAATTTGTACAGTGTAATCGCTTTTCAGAAACAATAATTGTTCTCTAATTTGCTATTCTTCAGTCCAAGGTCCGTCGGGAACGATGATGAACGCTGGGCATGATCCATGTGGTACTTCGTCAGCTTATGTTTCTGTGACAAGTGATCATCGCGAACCACGTTTGTCGTGACTCCCTCTGTTGAGGTTTAACATTGAGCACGGATCCCCGTGAAAGATGGAAACGAATTTTCTGTTTCTCTAGAGTGTAACATATTTGAAGTCTAAACTCCGGATAAAGCAATCGTAACGACGCCGAATAACACTAGTGGGGTCGAAAGTCCGAACTTCGATTGCTGTTGCTGTCTAGACTTGCCACACTCCGTGCGAAAAGTATACGGCCGCCCAACGTTTTAGGTTATATATCTACATGTGTATATACATATGAAAACGTTTTGGATGGTGCGATATCCAGTATTATATATATATATATATATATATATATATATATATATAGTCGCACCTCCCCAAATGTTTCCGCAGCTTACCCGCACTAGTTTCATCTTATGCAAATATCTACTCTCCATACTACAGCGGATTAAGAGTGACACATTGCAATATGTCCCACTTTCCTCATGACAAGTGTACGGCGTCAATATCGCGGGCGTTGTGTTAAATACTCGCTGGCACATGGCCGTCACGCATGTGTGAACTAAGCTCGTTCAATCAAGTGGTTTGACGTTAATACCACAGCGCCTACACGCAAAGTAGCTGGTTGTCTTCGTGATACATGACCGCGTGGTGTCAGTAAGTGGGCCACGAATTCGGGCTACCCATGGGCTTGAGCCAACGTTTCCAGTCATCAGAAAGGTGAAGGATGTCAGTGACGAGGCAAACAATCTTATGAGACCTTTCAAACCACGCGCCATATATAGTTCGATGGCCAAATTGTTTAGTGTGTATTGTGAGACCTTCCAGGGCGTAATTACGATTGAAAGATTAACCAGGCAGTAGCTGAATGGTAAAGCGTCCACAAAACAGTGCCATCTTAAAGTGGATTAAGAGGTTGGTGCCGTCAGCGACGTCACATTCCAACGGTTCGCACTGCATGTCATCTGGCGTTTGCTAACCTTCAGTCTTCAGGCATTCCGTTAGAAGGTCCTGGCTTGACGTACATTTCAACGAGTAAACTGTCTGGTTCACAGTGTTGCATGTTTCGCTTTCCGAAAAGAATAGGGTAGAATGTTCTGTTCTGATATGGGCCAAGGGACGTACATCGGCATGTTGTGGCCTCATGCCTGTCGTGATTTCTTATGGGCTTAACCAGGCTGATTTGTGGTGTAAACAGTGTAGGTTGGGATGGTGGAGACCTAAAAGCTGTTCGTTGTCGTGTTTTTTTCAAACTTTTGAGACGGGCTACTGCTTTATGTCCGATTGGATGCGTGTTATTTTGTTCGCCATCGGGTTTGCCAAGTTTGCTGACATCGGCAGTAGTAAGGCTCTTTTTGCCGCATGAATTTGTTTACCAATCCGCCTTCTATCATTGAATTATCGATGGGGATGTTCTAAGGTTCCTGGTCAGACTGGTTGCTGGCAGGTACTCGCTCACACGTTCCGGTATCCTCGTTCGATTTTGACGGCTCCGATTTGCTCCGCCGACTGATCCACTAAGCAACGCTGCTTACTGAAGTGTCGCAGAACACGCCGATAGTGCTGCCGGCAAGGTCTTCGCTGTCCGTCACACCAGTCACCAAACGCTTTTATCAAGCCGATGTAAACCTGGTTTTGCGTCTTGCCCGGCTTTCAATGAAAGAAAACGACGGCTAGATCACAAGGCCATAAAACTGAAACGCCACAAGCGACTTTGAATTTTTCTGGTACCGTTCTGTAACCTCACGATGCAGCTCACGAACGGTGCGACGGAACCTGATGTGCTAACTTGACTCGATCACGGCAGTCCCAATCACCCGAAATCCCCTGAACTGTTAAACAAGATACGACGGGTTTGCGTGGGTGGGGGGTTTCGGAGCTTACCACAGTTAATGTACATGCGGAACATAAAGTTCGGTAAGGTATTCAAATGGCTCATGTGACAGCCAGGGCCGTAGTTAAACCACGTTGCACGTGGAACGTCTTGTGTGATTTACATGGTAATTTTGGTCATTGGAGGCTGAAGTATCTGAATTGCTAAACGACTACACAAACGCGGCCTAGTTTCGTAGGTGTGCTGTACTGGAGAACATTACTTGCGAGAACCTGAGCTGAAAACTACCATGATGTGCAGTGTCGACCCAGCGCCAGGGAAATTCAGCTCAAACAAGCTTGCCTTATTCAAAGGTTTCCTCATTTACTTACGCTGCTTAGGATATTGTACGTCACCTAGCACTTACGCTAGCACTACGTTCCTCAAGTCTTAGAGAACCGAGTGCGGCTGACTATGTTGTAACAAATCTCACAGGTTTTCCTTCCTTCAGGGTGTGTATGATTGCTGGCTACACGCTGAGCGATACATATGAACGAAAACAGAAAACTTTATCGAATATGCACTGTAGTAGGGCGGTTAAGGAGTTACTAAACAATGACTATAAGTCAATCCCTGAGAATTTGTTTTCCAGCTAACAGACATTCTGTGGACAACTCGCATATGGAAATCTGTCTATGAACGCCAAAGTGTGACTGAGAAGGCAACAAAAACACCCTGCTTATCGCCGCACTATTAGGGCTAGTGTCCTTTACTACAAATTGAAGGAAAAAACAAGTGGCCCGCGTTGATCAAATTCTGCTACGAAAATATGCATGCCTGTGTACCAACCTACTTGGGCCTCGAATGGGTATATTTCTGGTTTCAATCGCAGGCTCTCATCAGAAACTCTTTAATTAGATCGCTAATAGGTGTATCTTTGCCAAAGGCTAGCCTGATTTCCAGCGAGGGTGTGCCTGATGCGTTAGCATTCGGTGGCTAATTCCACATTACTCAGACACTGCTGGATTTTGCCCTACGAGCATAAAGCCCTAAAAAACGAGCTGTCTGGTCGTTCTAGAGATACACTTTCCAGTCACCCCGAGGTTTCAAAATAACGTTCCACTGCAATGGTGGCGCTTTATTAAACTTGCGAGTTTAATTGCTTCCAACAAGTTTTCACTTTAAAAAGGATACTAATACGAACACTCCTGACACTAGTTACTATCAAATATGGCACTTTTCAATGGCCAAAGAGGTGCGACATCTTAGGGGAATGGATGCATACACTCGTATGCACATACATGTGTGCGTTCAACCTCTTAAGATTTCGCATATATATATATATATATATATATATATATCAGTTTCCATCTTCCTACCGATATCGTTTCAGGTGCTGCGGTTATTCATGGTTGTCTGTTGCCATCCGATCTGACACCACTTGTCAGTGATACAGTTAAGTGCACCAGTAGATCAACGGCAACTGCAGTCGAACACACCGCACGAATGTGTTTCCTGGCTACAGTAAAAGTAACCAGCGTGCAGACGTGAGGCCACGCTATGTAAACCGTGTCTAAGACCTTCATGCTCTATGACAAGCGTGAACTTTGCAACCAAAGGAATTTGACTGATGGGGGAACTCAGGATAGCTGTGTTTACGGAAGGCGCCGGGGGTCATTGGTGTAATCGTCCTAAACGGTCGAAAACTCACATCGTTAACATCAGTGATTTTTAGAGTAGTCACGAGGGACTAGTTAGAACCAAACAACATCCAGTAATGGCAAATCATTTTTCGGACAGTATGATACACATGAGTAGCGGAAACGGGGGATTAAGAAACCGAAACGGAGTCGTGGAAAACGAGCTTAGGCAAACATGGCCATCTGTTTCGCACTCATTGTTACCTCATCTGGCTCGAAGTCGCTGGAGGTGGAAGACTTTTTTTTGTTTAATTGTAACGTAATTGGGGCCTTCTGCCATGTGTGGGTCGGTCTCGTGTGAAGTTTTGATCTGAACACTTTTGCGATCACCGGATGGTAGATCCATTTCGGAAATACTCGTTTGTACAAAGGCAAAAGGACGACGTCTGATGCTTGCAACGGACGATCGAACACACATTTCATGTAGCCGTGCGTGCCAACTGGCTCTTTGATATTGCCCACAGCCCCCGATTTCGTGTGTAGTGGAACCGCCTTAAAGTGGAGAGAAGAAAAAAAGAACCCAATATTGACACGACAATTTCCCTCTAAATGCGTCAAACTGGTCCATTAACGAGGCATGAAAAACAGTTCGGCTATTCCCACTTCAACAGTCCAAACAAATGCGAAATCGCTAGTGGAATGTTCGTTTGAGGGTAGCCATCGGAAAACACTCAGCTAGGGATTTGTGTCGGCTTCTTACAATCTAGGTGACGCACCAATGATTAACTGTTTCACTGTCCTATCTCATGTCGCGTTTCCGTGGTTTTATATATTCCCGGTCGTTTTATTGTACAAAACCGCATGGGATGCGTCAAAAACCTCTTGACGGCCGACATAAATCTGTTCGCCCGTTGCGTACTCTACCCTTACCTCGCTCAGGGAACTGCATTTTGAGCATCAAGACTGGAGTGACGGCCACCGACATCTTAAATTACTCAGTTAACGAGGTTTACATGCAAAGCCGATCGAAAAATACGACATTCACCATCGAGCTAAAACGCGCACATCGGTAGATTTAGGACCACCTACCAAACCTGTGGCCAACTACAAACGTAATAAACCTGCTGGCACTTTTTAAACGCGAAGAAGTATCAGCAAAGATCTCGGCTTAATTATTCTATGTGGTGTGCATGACGATATCTCTTTCTGCTGGGATTACTCGATAACAATCCCCACACACAAACGAATAAGGAAATATTGAGAGATGTATAGCCTAACCTAGATGGTTAGGACGTGCACTATGAATTCCGGCTGGTAGTCTGACACATCGAGTGTATTTTGTCGATGCACTGACCGGTTGGGCACATGGTGACTTGAGGAGAAATTGAATCAATTTCCAAAAGCCCAGTCGTTGTAGGTCAGGCTGGGGTCCTCGCGACTCAATCGATTACCGAAGACATTAGCTGGCGACTAATCGTGATCGGTGGCGGGAATGTTGCTGTTGTTTGACAGAGTTATTTGTGAAGTAAGTGCAACTAATGAAGCGGTGCGGACAGTTACATTGTAGTTGGGTTGAACCGTCTTATTCTCTGTCCTGAGTTTCGGACGCAGCAGATGCTTTACTCATGGTTACGTGGCTGAATGCCTAAGATCCTGTTTGCTAACACTCGATTTGAGGTCCGTTTGTGTTTGGCGAAGGTTAGGTCAGTCTGACTACCCGTGAACAGCTCCAGGTTACCATCCAGACCATCTATTGCATCTTCTAGGAAGATAGAACATATGCAGAAGTTGATTTCGTACACTGTTGCAAACACCAGAACGTGATAATCCACAAACCCAGCAATATGGCCATTTCCGATGACTTCAACAATTCACGATTTGGCAATACTCGTAATCCCATAGTTAGCACAGTTTACCGTCTTGTGCTTCAGAAAACCGTGGCTGTAAATTTTGCTGGCTAAGGAATGCGATAAGCCTTTCAACTGGAACTGCCCACTTAAACTAAGGATGTAGCCAATGAACCGGAAAACAATGGGAGGTTACCAGTCGTTCGACATTACCAATTATGGTTATTATATTCTCCAAATACCATGCCTTTGTGCCAGAGGCATTTCGTATACAATAGGGCAATGCATCAATAAGGTACATGAATGCCCACAAACTATAGCTTCTCATCGTTTTGCGAGCTGTTAGTTAAATCCAACTGCATAAAAGTCAGTTATCACAGAGATGGTTGTCGGGCAAAACAAACACTCAATACGAATGACTAGGTTGTCTTACAGAAACCGTTCAGATTTGATAAGCAAAAACCGGTTATGCAGTTCGTAACCCATCAAGGAGCTCAAAGTTGCGATATCGGGCATATTTTGCCCATTATCCAACGCCGTGTCGCAGGAAGACAAATTTGTTCGTCACGCTTGTGAATATCAGAGAATCCCACAGACTTAGTCGTTTTGCTATCAGTATTTTGCAGCTCCATCACTGTCGACATTAATGCCACGTTAGTGTCCTTTTCTCCCCCCCCCCCGGAAAAGACCAGTTTCACGTTCTCCATGACATGAATTCTTAAATTAGATGTTCACCGTGCTCATCGAAGGCTTGTCTGTGCGACACCATTCTTTTCAGTTCGGACTTTACATCTCAGCAGAATATGTGCCTACATTATTAAAAAGCGCCCATTTTCAGTTTTTTGTTTCCTCACCTTGCTGAATACATTTTGGATTCTAGACGATCCTACTGAGAGGATTCCGATCATGTTAGGTTTAGTTGTCGAAGTAGCTACGTGATTAATCTACTTCAACAGATCGACTGCGTTGAAAATTTCGCATCCAAACACTTCTGGACACAGCGTGCTGAAACCACAGGTCCCACTCTGAGACTGATGGCTCCTCAATATTGGGAACCAGATAATGTTCTGGCAAGATGCATCGATACTATCGTTTGGCCAGGTGATTGTTCATAACCGGGCGAATTACATAATAATTTATATCAGAATGTTTATTAAGTGAACAAAATCAACTAATCTCATGATTCCTCAGAAGATATGTGAGCATCTGTCCGCCGAAATGGTATTCCGGTCCATCTGCTGTTATCTTCCCGACAGTCTGAAGTGGTCATAAATCGTAACTCGGCCACGCCAAAAGTGGCTGAAATGTGATTTAGTTCTACGGCCAACCTGACCCTTGGTTAAACACTTGATAATTCTGAAGTTCGACTTGGAAACCTGTGTGGATTGTCGTCCAAACTGACGACATTCTTTTACCCATTGCTAATCGATCGACTGACATACGTTCTCGCAGGTTGTGTCAACCGGGTAATACTGCTACCAGATTAAGGTTTTGTTTCAAATCAAACGTGAACAATGCGATAGTCAAATCTGAGCATAGTCACCGTCATTCAGAGCCAGAATGATGTCCATCGCTTTGAAGCCTGTTCCGATAAGCGAGTGATCGTACTGAACAGATTGGGTTCAACAATATAACTCGTTAGGCACACGTTAAGAGTGTTTATCGCAATTAACACCACCGCATTTTTTTCGTAGGCGTTCATAAAAATCGCGATCTCATTCGGTTAAGCCAAGCCATCAAAATCAACCAACTTGGTATACAGTTGCATGCATGACCCCGCTAATTCTGACGTGTTGTAAACAGATTACCCTTTCATGTGATCAGCTATTTCGAACCTCAATGTCTACCTCTGGCGTCTAACATCGAGCGTACGGTGTGCCATCGTCTGTCGATGAAAAATGCCGTGTAGAAATTCCTCTAACAACCAATACTACCACAAAATGGAGCACACGGTATTTTAACAGAATACCTGTGTAAACAAGTACGATAAGTAACCGATACATACGGCGTTCAATTTAAAATGTGCAATACATAAATTCTAAGGCCTGATACTTTGGGGACTGACAATGCACAATGTGAAAGTGCAGTGTGTTACTGTTAGGAGGCGCATCTCTTAACGAAACAGCCAAGAAATCATGCCACTGCGATCGGCCCGCCCAGCTCGGATGACGTGGTCGTGGGCGGTGGTATGGTCCCACTCAGCCAATCACATTGCAGCCGTGCGGTCGAACGCCTGTGCACTGTCTGGACTGTGCTTCCTCACGTTGCTTTCTGATGGCCCCCGTAACGTGATTTGTTCTGACGCCGAGACCATCATATATGCCTGTTTCATTTGATTCGCTTCGTGTCTGTCAGCCAGCTATGATAACCGTTTTGTCCTACAAATTCAGAGCCTCTGTAGCCTCGTTTTGTTTCGCTCTCCCAATAAACAGTGTTACCGCGTCTTTTCTCATTTTTCGGTTTTGGGTCAGGCGACCGAACGCGTAGCGAAGGCGACGATCCAATAGCAACCCAACGTCCCTTGCATTACAAAAATTCCGTTTAGACCGATCTGGACCAATTAACCAGCCGGATTGATGAATCAGCAGCCCGCGCAGGTGGTTTCCACTAAAGCCCACATGCCAGTAAAGCTCCTGGTTGGAGAATCTGTATTCAGTCAGTCCAGAGAAGTCAACATTGTATATGTTAAAAAGGTGGGGGTGCAACCATCACTAGCCCACTTAGTAATGATTTCTTTTGCTCTAATGACCTCAGCCAAATATGGCCACAAATCAGATCAAGCGACTCAAGAGCAAGCACCCGGTTTTAATTCCTAGGTTCACCGACCGAATTGGCGTTCCAATAAAGCGGTTGCATGAGCGAGTTGTTTAAAACAAATGTGCGAATTCGAGCGTTGAAACAGCTAGGCAAGCTCATACGAAGGTGGAGCCCAGTAACAGTCCCACACCATGAGCACAGCAACAATGATACCTTAGCCGTGTGCAACTCGACAGTGGGTTAGTTTGAGCTGAGGGAGAAGTTGTGTCAGCTACTTTGGAGGGTCTAGCACTGAGCGCATACAGTGGACAATGGCACCCAACTGGTTTGAGCTTCATATGTCACCTTACTGGAGCATTCTACGAACGGGATATTGCTTTCGTTGTTAAGTCAGTTTCATACGGCAAGTTAAACTCTATCTGTCAACAGACTGTCGGCATTATTTTAATTTTGGAGCCGCTCTTGAATTAACTCGTATTGGTACTGCCATTGAGAGCACAACAATTTGGTGAATTGTGAAGTGTCCGGAGGAGAAGAAAACCCCACAGAACGATTCGAACTCTCTTAACAAAGAAAGACAACTTACCATCAAACGTCAACCGATGTAAAATTACGCACACTTGCAGCCAAAGCTGTGTTGACTAGTGCCTTGCCAACGTATTCGTAGGTGGTCTAGAGACCAGGCAACTGAAGTCTACAAACTGTAAAACTGTAACGAGAAAGGGCGATCCAGCAGTGATCACAGGAACTTACACCACAGTCCACACTATGTATTCAGTGCTGAGTATATCAATAGCAGACTTTTAAACTGACTGATTCGTCACAGCAACCGCTACAACCCCTCCTCAAAGTGTCTTTAACTGCGTGACGCAACACAAACGTCTTCCGCCCTCTCATCTACCACACACTAAAGTATCACTGCACCTCGGGCGTTCAAACAGACACGCAGCATCTTCGCATTTAAACTTTAGAAAATGAGCAGTAATACTCGCGCTGATATCCACTGATTACATTCCACGAGACGCACAAAAACGTGGTCACCTCCTGTCGAAAACAAATGAGGTAGGTCAGATCTTACCGGAAAGTTCGCATATCACGGATTTTTCCGAATGACACCAGACACTTTTTACGACTTTGTTTCTACTTAGCCACCAAGATTGTTAAACAGTTTCTATACATCCATTTGAAGTCTGACCAGTATTTCAGTAACAAAGTCCACGTTCATCGAGTGAAGTCATAGCAAATCGTGGATGAGCATCGCTCAGTTCGAATGTAAAATAAGAGGTCAGTGTAATCCAAACAACAATCGATTTATCTGAGCGTGTTGAAGACATCATGGCGTGGTTGGTCGGAAAAATTCGCCACAAGGTTGAGAGCTTCAAATACTGACTACCAAATCGCTACTGTTAGCTGCGTACAAATACAAACATGCCGTGCTGGTTCTTACCCTAATGACAAACCTAAATGTCAACGACTTAGAGCGGTGGAAATGCTGTTACACTAAACAATTACAACATTCTTTTGTTCTATGTAAGTATTCAATATAAACAGATTCCAAGTACCGGTGTCGTTTTAATTTGGAACTGCGAAATTTGACAACTGAACGCCCACCTAGTGTGTAGCAATGAACATTACTTAACGGCAACGTTTTCAGCGTGAACGTATTGTTCGGTTAAAGACTGATGGATCCACAATGCTTTGTTCACCATATTGAGGAGGGCTCAGGTCAAAATAATAAGGCTTGTGATTATCCAGTTCACTGGATGTCCAAATAATTCGACAGATGCAAAAAAACCTAACAGGTAGAAGATTCTCCCCCAAAAGCCCTAGACATAGAAATGGAACGATGGCTTGCACCACTCAGTACGTAAAGAACAGCTTTATTTGTAAATTCAATCACAGTGACCTACTGCACCCTCGTTCGTGTATTGGCTGAACGTCTAGATACACATGAGAGTTAAACAGAGATGGCGTTGTTTATTATCGTTCGTGTTGCTTGCATCAAGTTTGATACGGTTCATTTACTCACTCGACATCATGCATGACCACAATTGATCGACCAACCGGACACATTCCAATCGAGATAGACATGCCAACTAACTATGAACTCGTTTGGTGGTCCATTGAAACATGGACCGTGAATGGACGAGTCACGATTTTATGAAGGGAAGTTGAAGACACAGCTGCACAGGTGGACACTCTACGAAGAACGATTATACGACAGCAAGAGGCTTTGAACACTGCTGAGTGATGCTAAGTCAATCAATGTGCGGGTTGTTGTTCCAACAATGGAAACGCTCATTTGTGAAGAAAAGGAATTCACACACTTTCATCATCATCATCATCATAGACAGCAATACATCAGTGGTTCACACTAATGCTTAACTGCCACACAACCATGAAGAAAAAGCAAACCCTGCGTAGGAAGACAGAGAGGGAAAACAGAAGGGAACGGGAAGAGACCTAACTACTGAAAATAACTAAGTCCATATTCAAACATTCAACATCAAGGTGCCTACACCCTGCAAACAAACAACCGAGCTGCAAGTGAGTGTGAGGCGTCATCAGCGAGACAGCTTCCTCACGGCTTTCACTGCCCCGCGTCACCGACAATTCGGACAAACAACGACAACATTTACGCCACTGAGCTCGATTAGCCGCCATCTCACCTAGAGTCTCCAACCACCGACCCTGTGAGTCGCGAGGGCCCCAGCCCGGGAGACCCACAGTGGCCAACCGCTTGGTAAACGACTTCATTTCTCTGCGCCAGGTCATTATCTGTCCACCTCGCACCTTACACCAGTCGGTCGCAGTGTCAGCGAATAGAGCTCGGTGTGGAACACGATTAGCTGGCATCCTTAATACATGACCTAACCATCTAAGCCTGTGCAAACGTAGGCATTGAACAAAAGAACTCGTTTGACAATCACTACCAAACACTCGCTTCCTAACCTCCTCGTTACTTACGCGCTGGTGCTACCAGATACCAGCGATTGAACGCAGACATCGGAGGTCAAATACCTGAAGACGGTTCACGTCCTCTACCCTGAACGGCCAGGTTTCGCTGCCGTAAAGTAATACGGCCCTCACCGTTGTCTTATATACAC
>QNGE01002844.1:20242-30939 GCA_008508345.1 Paragonimus westermani | reverse complement strand
TGGCCTTGACCGTATTCCAACATCGTGTCGAGATGTTCCTCTGAATGTTGGAAAAACCACGCCTCCGATCTGGCCGTCTGTCGTATTTCGCCTGCCCTGCCTCGCCCGTTGGTCCGATCTAGTCGAGCGATGACTCATCCGGTCGCGCACGTTGTCCTTGATCCGATCGCGGCAGGTTTTCGACCGTACCTCCCCCCACGTTGAGGTATTTGGCCGAGCGTTCGAAAACTCGCACCCCCGACCTGGCAATCCACCACAATATGACCAGCCTGACAATCAACCAATCAGAAAGCAGAAACCCATTGATCCAATTTAACCAGACCATCAACGACCGGTAAGACAAACATGCAGGCGGTGCGATAAAAGTACATCTGCAACGGTGAGAATGCTTCCGCACCAATGTGTCCACCTGCTATAAAGCGGTTTCAGTTGCCCCCATTGGGTAACACAGGCTTCCCCGTCACAACGAGGCTGCACTCTGACGTGGTGTGACGGCTTGCGCATCTCAACGACCTTCTTGGGCTGAACTGGATGGTGTGGCCACCACACCGACACACTCAGCCATACCAGACGGGCCAACAGATAGAGGTCTGTCAAACAAGTCTCCTGGTCCCCTACGTTGGAGGCTGGCAACTTCGTCCGGATAAAGTGCCAGTTCTGGCAAACTGCTATCTACGGACTACCTTAAGGTACAGGATTTTCAGCCAAACGCTTTGATAGGGAATTTTAATTGCTCTTCTGTGTATGTCTGGGTGTCCTGACAGTATCTCAGCCCACATACAATCATTAATGCTTACAACACTGTTAATTCCATACTGCATCGCCATCTCCCAGTACAAATCGGATCGCTCTCTGTATTGCATACAGCAGGGTAGGTAAGAGAGCATGCTACTGTTGACCCAACCCACAATGCCCCTTCAAATTTAGCCATCAGGACCGTCTCGATCCCTATTTCTGGTGATTACTCTGCAGTTCCCAAGAACAGATAAAGTTAATCATAGCAACACTGCCCCAGTAAGTCGCATCCTGTACCACTCAACTTCAGACCTCCGTCGGCCCTTGCTTAGACCTAGAATGTGAAGTAACACAGGTCATTTCAACGATCGCACTCTCAAACAGATAGTTCAACAGACAGCACTGGCACGAACGTTAGACTCGTTAAATTTCGAGGTCTGCTGCATTTCGAAGACTAGAATCCAGGACAGTAGTTAATTTATGGAGCTAACATCACCCACACTGCTTACCGATCAGACTGGAGTAGGTATGGTCCTTAGCACGACGGTTTCGATCGTATCAGTAGGTTTGGTTCCTGTTAGCAGTAGACCTTGTACCGTCCGCTTGGCAGGTTCTACTAAGACCAGCTCTGAAGGTAAAACTGTCAGGAACCTTTCCATTGTTTGTTTATGCACCAACTGACCATAAGGACGCCGGCGTCAAGAACTCCTCTCACTCGGATCTGATCGCTCTCGTTCAGTTGACCCATGGTTCTGATGTAATTGTTCTGGCTGCAGATATGAACGTCCAGGTCGGCCGCCTTCGTGAGGCCGAGTCTCGTTGAGGTGACAGGTTTGGGGTATCATCACACCGCTGAGATAATTTCGGGCGACTATTGCAGCTGTGCGCTGAGTATAAGCTATTTTTAGCCAGCAATAATTCCAGGCATCGTATCCGTCATTCCTGCACTTGGCACTGCCCCTCCCCGAATTTGGCCTGGTCTCACATAGGCCACACAGCTATTAGTTATCGGTGGCGGGGTTCCATTCGGCACTATCGTTCTTCTTGGAGCACATACTCGGATTCAGGTAATGCGTCGGTACCTTTTCGTTTCGTACTTACGTTTGCTGGGCAACGCCCCAACCGATGACAGCAACGGCAGGCTGATGAAAAACTGACCAGGCTCTCGGTAAAGCATACGTACCAGAAAATAATCCCAGCCGTTCTCACCTCCAGGATCTTAACAACTCATGGGCCCAGGTCCAGCAGGCCATTCATGAAACAGGTACTGTAACATTTGACACTTGGAGTTCGTGGGTCGAACAAACATTGATTATCAGAGAACTCCATGGAGTTGACAGACGCCAGACAGAACGTCCCTCCTGGCAGTTCATATAACAGATTTAGAAGAAATATCCGTAGGAAACTGAAATGAGGTCAAAACTCTGAATCGTTAGGGTTGGTTAATGGGGAAAGTTGAGGAAATGGAGACCAGTTTTGCTCCATGGAACACTGGCAAACTCTTTAAGCTTATCCGTACCACTGGCCTCAGGCGACTGTCTGTCAGTGAAGCTATCAAAGAGACAGACAGCACACTGATCTATAATAAATCCAGAAGGTTAGAGCAATGGGCTGAACATACTGAAGGTCAATTTGGCTGGCCTTCTGCTTCTACTGTGTTGCCGCCACAAAATTGTAATGCAGCACCCTCGTCGGTAGAGTAAAAACCACCTACAAGGACTGAGGTTTGCAAGTGCACTTTGGCTCCCAAAGAGCAACAAGGGTGCTCGTCCGGATAATCTCGTGCCGGCATCTTTCAGAGAAGGTGGGGGAACCTTCGTTAGAGGCCTTGATGCAGTTGTTTCAACATGTGGGGATGACAGAAACCACTCCTTCGTGGTGGGGTCACTGGATAATAGCTCCCATATTCAGGAAAGGAGTCTGGAGCTCATATGGAAACCAGAGCTCCAGAATCGGATTGTGTAACGGCAGGTTCAGTGAGCTAAACTAATCAAGTTGGTGAACTGTTCTCATGAGGGGTATAGTGGTCGACGATGTGGAAACTCTATCAGTGGTTTGAGAACGTTGCGTCATCAACTGCTTCAACCGTTTCTGGACGTGAACTCCTACCCTCGTCACAAAGAGACGCGATGTGATCATAGCGGATCTAAAATCACCCCAGTTGTCACCAGAGTTCTAGCGTCCACTACACTTCGTCAACTCACTGCAGCACGGGAGGTAAACACTAGGGAAGAACACGCAGGGTTTCGCCTTGGGCGAGCATGTGCTGACCAAATACTCACTCTCTGCCAAATTCTGGAACAACGTCATGAGTACCGCCAACCAACAGTTGACGTATTCCCTAACTATAAAGGTGTGTTCGATTCGGTGGATCGACCTACACTTTTAGAGTCGCCTAAATGCAAGGGTGTACTGACCAAGTATGTGAACAGACAGTCGGCACTTTATTCCCACACTTCAACTCAGGTTAGCGTTCACGGTGAACTATCTGACAGTTCCAACACTAACAGTGGTGTACGTCAAGCCTGACCATTTTCACCACTTGTCTAAGTCTACCATAAACAATATAATGCAAGACAGTCTGCGGCACTCACAAGATACTAGCGTGCACCTGTTCCAACACTAACAGTGGTGTACGTCAAGCCTGACCATTTTCACCACTTGTTTAAGTCTACCATAAACAATATAATGCAAGACAGTCTGCGGCACTCACAAGATACTAGCGTGCACCACCTACCTGGTGGAAAACTGACTGGTCTTGATTATGCTGACGATAGGATTCTGCTCTTTGACAACTTCCGTGTAGCACAAACAATGCTAGACGGTATTTCGCGTTCTGCTAAATACTTCGGAATGCGCCTCGCAGTCTCGAAGTGCAAAATGAGTCTGCAACATTGTCGTGATTACGTAGACTTAATGTTAGATAATGAAGTCATGGACGTTGCTGATCGGTTTGTGCACTTCGTAAGCTGCATCGGTAGCGGCGGTAGAGGTGTAGGGGATGAAATGGAAGCATGTATCTCCAAGACTAGGTTAATATTCGCTAATCCGGGGCACCTCTGGCGAAAAGCATGCACCTCTCTGAGGCTTAAGGGTCGCCTATATAAGACAACTGTGAGGGCTGTGTTACTTTACGGAAGCGGAAATTGGCCGCTCAGGGTAGAAGAGGTGAACAGTATTCAGGGATGTGTTCATCGATGTGTGTTTGATCGCTCTCACTGGGTGGCACCAACTACGAAAAGCGAGGAGATTGGGAGACTGGTATTTGGTAGAGATTGTCAAAGGATTTCTTCTGTTCCATCCTTGCGTTTGTTCAGACTTGGGTGGTTAGGCTCTGCACTAAGGGTGTCAGCCAGTCGTCCGCCACTCCCAGCACTCTTTCCAGACGCAGCGGCTTACTGGTCTAAGGTACCAGGTGGACAAATTGACTTGGCGTAGAGAAATAAAGTCGTTCACGAAGGGGTTGGCCACTGTGGGTCGCGTTCGCTTCACAAGCTGGAGACTTTGAGATTAACAGTCAGCGGCTGGAAACGTCACGTGGAACGGCGGCTAATCAGGTTCAGTAGCGTGAACTTTGTCCTGCTTTGACCGAATTGTTTGTGAAGTGAATGCACTCAGTGACGCGCGACAGTGTAAGGCGTAAGGAAGTTGTCTTGTTGATGGCGCCATGCTTTCACATATGAATCGGTTGTCCGTTTGCAAAATGTAGGCACTTATATGCTGAATGTATGAATACAGACGAAGCTATGTTTAATTGTTGGATCCACACCCCTCCTCCTCTACTCTTTCCTCTTGTACAAGGTTTGCTTTTCTACACGAGTATGTAGCAGTTAGGCTTCATTGAGAATCAGTGATGTATTGCTGTCTATGATGACGATGTTCACGACATAGGATTCAAGACAGCATGATACACGTGTGGCATGCTGTTGTTATAGCATAGGACTATCTCCGGTTTTGGCCAACCATAGCGAACCTCCGAAAATTCGAACGAAACACCTGGCTGATTACCGGTCTCAAAGGGTACGCAAGCTGCGCCGGATAAATTGAATGGTTAGATCCCGTTCAAAGGGCGTATGAACCACTTTGCACACGTGCAATCGTCGAAACAGCCATCTCGATCATGCGTTCCGCGGCTAGACGGTATGAATATGCCCAAAACTACTTCCTTCGTGAGGCTTTCAATGGCTGCACCGCTTCTACTACCATCTCATGCAGAGTGCATTAGGCAACCTAGACAGATTTACCCCATCCGCAGAGCGTACGAGACTGGTCACCGTCGTCCAATGGACTACGAACTCTGTGCGCTGCCCATCCCCTACGTCCCGGGTGAGGCCTTCTGATTCAAACTCTTCTTTGGCCTGGCCAAACGAGAACCATTCTCCCTCTACCATTGGAACCTACGAACTTATATCTAACGCCACCTCCTATCACACCACATCAACCAACCTTAGCTCCTCCTTCAATAACCAACCGCACGTTGTGAGTCCCACAACCATGTTTTAGCACATACACCAGAGACTCGCCTATGTGCTGATAACGCCCTATTTCTGGTAAACATTAATCTTCCACGTTCGAGGAATCAGTGCGCCATCTGGTAACCTCCATCGCACAGTCAATCGTGGACACAGGCTGACCACATAACCTGCAACTATCGATGGAGTGGCTATTTCCAAGATTTCAAGCATTCACGTAGATTCCGACCATCCACTGGATTTTGCCAAGTTCGCTTTGCAATTTCATGTCAGGCCACTCCGACGTCAACCACAAATTGACGTATTTAAATTGGTAGGGCTATAGACACTTCACGTTTATCAGTGGGCGCTCGCCTCTAGTCTAGGACCCCACTCACCAGACGACACTCAAACACTCTGGATACAGATATGGCACCCAATTCATACATACGGTACTGCCTCATGTGGTACTACCGTTCGCTCGCCTGCCAACCGCCGCGTCTCTAGACGATCACTGAGACTTCTCCACACTTGCCGCAATATGCTGTCCAGCAGTGAACACAGCTTAGTTCGAAAGGTCTTCAAATGGAAATTCAGAAGCAACTACGGCAAGACCGCGAAGCCTAGTGAACACAAGGCACTATCATGTTGGAAAAAGCTACGTCTACCGGAAGTCAGTAAACGCATTCCCATCTCATCTGCACAACAGGTAGCAGAATGTAAGCGAGGTAATCTGCGGAGGCAAGGATGGGCTTAGTCACAACCTGCAACGACGCTTACGAAACAGGAATGGGCAATTCTAATGACGGTTCAACTGGCCACCCACCCGTTGACAACGTCTTCACCCTTCGCCTGTGCTCCTTGGTCTGTTAATGTCTCTCCACCCTCAGAAACAAAAATCTCACACGAAATCGATCCAATTCCTGAAGCGTAAGAAAGCACTTCGCTAGTTTCGAAGTCAGCGCTGACGGCTCTGTTCCAAGGAGGAGGTTAGAAAGCGGGTGTTTGGTAGTGATTGTCAGACGAGTTCTTTTGTTCAATCCCTACGTTTTCACAGGCTTAGATGGTTAGGTCATGTATTAAGGATGCCAGCTAGTCGTGTTCCACACCGAGCTCTGTTCGGTGACACTGCGACNTTCTTCCCCTTCTTTTTTCCTTCTCTCTCTTCCTACGCCGGGTTTGCTTTTTCTTCATGGTTGTGTGGCAGTTAAGCATTAGTGCGAACCACCGATGTATTGCTGTCTATGATGATGATGATGCTCTGTTCCAAAAATGCGGGAATCAGCGAAGTCGTTTTAAACGACCGAGGGTCGGTCAGTATCACCCCAACTTCCATAAAGGGCTCCGTGTAGAAACTACAGATAGATCAGCACGGTTCCAATTATGTTTAAGTTGCTTAAAGCCATAGTACTCTGTAAACTAAGTAAAATGCGCAAACCGCACATCCGTGAGAAGCTCGTTGGGTTTCACTCTGATCAACGCAGCATTGATCACATCTTCACACTCCAACGGATGTTTGAACTCCGTCGGTGAAAAAGGAGGCCAACAATGACTGTCGTTTTAGACTTCAGAGGAGCATCGGACTCGACTGGCGGAGATGCACTGTGGAATTTCCTGTTGAGGAAGGATGTGTCCGAGAAGTACATGAACATCCTGAAAGCAAGTCACCGTCAGACCTCGGAAAGCGCCAGAGCTTACGAGAGAGTATCGTCAACCTTTAGCATTGCAAGTAGGTGCGACAAGCTTGTCCAGCCTTCTCTTTCCATTTGTGACGTCGGCATGATTTCAGTCTTTCGGTGAAAGGTCGGGTGTACAATGTCAGTGTAAGGGCGGTGTTACCGTACGGCTTCGAAAATTGGCCAATTCACGCGAAGGATGTTCAAAGAGTATGTTTTTTAACATCAGTGTCTCTGAAGCATTAGCAGCGTGTAGTGAGAGGACCGTACTAGTAAGGATGGAGTTCGCCAACGTGTATTCGGAATGGATAGACTCTGTCGGCTCCTTTGCATACTGATCTCACCTCACAGGCTTCTTTCGCCCGGCTGCATCCTACGAATGCCACCTCAACGCCTGCCACATCGTGCCGTTTACGAGTGGTGGGTTAGGCCAGAAGAAGCAGCTTGGTAGCCAACGTATCACATAAGTTTGGGTTCCGTGTGTGAAGGTGATCAAACTGCATGGTGCTGCCGAGTTCCTGGCTGAAGTCCGAAGGACAATGAGCACATTTCGCTGAGGACAGTCTGATAGGCCGAAAGATAGAGATAAATAGCGCTCGTGTCGCGAATTTCTGTGTGCATCGGATTACTCCGTACACTGAAGATAAGAAGTGTGACAGTGACAACCAACAAAGCTGTGGGGAAAACCGGCAGACCATAGCCAAGGGACGCATTGCACTTAGCCTAACGGGACGAAAAACACTATACATTTTCTTTTCAGTGACTATTTTCAGTTCGATGCTCTGCAGAGCATACCACAATCGGCGATAGATAAACAATGGTTCACAATTTGCAAAATGTGAGTTCAAACCGTTGGCTGGTAGATGGAAATTTAGAATTCGACTGACTAGCCCGTCTCATAGCTAACCGAAGACGTGAATTGGACTAGTAGCTACATCTTGGCCCCTTGCAGAACTCCACACCAAAAATTATTCGAGCATGAAGAAAAGGTTTAGTAACGAGTCTTGCAAGGAAAATGTATAAAATTAAAACTAGAAACATCGTTATCCCACGATAATATGTTTACTCAAAATGCGATGAAAGGAATTTGATGAGAATAAACGAGACACAGAATGACCAAACTGAAGCTGAGGCGAAGAAGTGTACGTTACGAGCTGCAAGAATCACCAAAAATTGAAGATGTGGTGGTGGTGATGATCGATCGACATTACGCCGGTGGATCGACTAACGATCACATCTGATGGAGTTCGACTGAATCGATTTCTTTGAGTATCACTCTATGTCAGTATAACATAACTCAGCCCGTGTATGTCGATCGAATGCAAGAAATTCAGGAGACGATCATCATTCAGTTTTTTCTCTCAATAAAGGCTCGCATTATAGAGTTGTGACCTTTTGCATCAAACCTAGATTGCACCATTTGATTTTGGCAACGGATGATTACCAAACGCTTTGTACTGCTCAGCATATGAATACTTCGTCCGGATGACTCACCGACTTGTGAAAACCACCTTAAAATGTGCCTAAATTTGTTCATGTCTGCTAGTTCATAACTCACTCATACAACAAGACACTATCATCACATGGACAGTAATGCGCCCATGGTTCGCACTGATGCTTAACAGTCAGACAATCAGGAAGAGAAAAGCAGGCGTTGAGTATAAAAGCGGGATAGAAAAGAGGGATCTCACTGCAAAAACCTGCGAAATCTATGTACCGACACCTTGTAAGCTATAAATGAAAGTAAGGCGTAACCAGCAAGACTGTTTTTTATAGTTCTCGTAAGTCCGCACCATCAAGTACACTTATTTCAGAAAACTCGACCAAACTACGACCACATTCATGTCAGTGAGCCGAATTAACTGCTATCTCACCCAAAGCTGATTTTGTGAATCGCGTGGATCCCATGCTAGTAGGCGATCCCGATCTACAGTGGTTGACCTCTCAATCAGCAACTTCAACTCTCTACATCAGCCGTCCACCACGCACCTTACGCTAGTCGGTTGTGACATTAGCATCTGTCATCCTCAGTATATGGTCGAACCATAACAGTTTATGTGCACTCAAAGACTGAACAAATGAATTTGCTTGGCGCTTACTACAGAATGATGCAAACACATCGGTGCGGGACACAGCCTAGGTACGTCTAGATCGTGCACAGTTGTGACATATGGCTTCTGGTACTTCGCATCCATCCGCATTTCATCTTCTAAGCAAGCGTGCAGCCCAGTACGTAAACACAAAAGTTGACAGCAGACCACATAGTGAAACCAAGCCGAAGTAGACACACACAGGAGTGCTTTTACACATCTATTAAATTAGGCGTCCATGTGTCGAGGAAAGCAGTGGGCCAGCTTAGGTAACCATACAACCTGTAGACGTGAATTGTACAGTTCGAATCCAAGAGCAATGGGTTTTTGTTACTGCTGCCACTCTGATCTCATCGATGCCGTCCAAGGGACCTGACGTCAGATTTGACGTACATTTTGCCATTCGTGACACAATGAATAATTGTTGGATGATTGTTTGCGGCTTCATATGGCACTTACGGTCCCAGCTTTACATGAATACAACGGCATTTTTACTGGTCTTGTCAAACCGGAGGTTCAGATGGGAACAATCACTCGACCTGTTGGTGGCCGTCGACACAACTTACATCCCCAAAAAACGAATTTTTTCTATATATAAAAAATGGTCTACCACGATCGTCTGAAAGACAAGGCAGATTGACTAATTCAAACATAAGAAAAGCAACGAGAAGGATTACAGTCAGTGATGAAATTGAACGGATGAACCTCACTGTGATGAACCACAAAACAAGTTAGATCTATCAAAACCGTGAGCTGATAAAGGTGCAACGCAACTGTTGAAGCTATTCAGTAATACGTAGCGAAAACACTCAACGTTACATAAAGTAAATTAGTTACAATATGTCCATTGTGGATGCAGCCTGCAAAACTGTGGATGCTTTTCAGGCAGGTATAATAGTAATTATATACAACTGTGAACCGCTTTCAATGTGGCTCGCCGTACTTGCACTTACTATTTTCTTAATGTCTACGCCAGTAGGTCTATGACCTCTTAGAGCTTGTTGTCTGACACTATACGAGTGGAGACGATACAGACATGTAGTCGATAATAGATATGAAACGTTATACAATCTAGATGTGCATGTAAGACAGAAACTGCGTTACGGTTGTACGCACACCAAACAGCAAACCATCATTATTTGATAGGCACCAAATGTCAAAGACAAACCTCATCTATTCGCACACGGAACTGTGAAACGTTCACCGGACCATACATCACTGGAGCATACACTGTGGCAACCACGGTGGACTGCGAAGCGGAGAAGAAGGATTCGAATTTGGCTTTTTCATGAGCCGAAGTCGTCTGTGTGGAGTAGACTGGAGCGGCCACAAACCGTCGAATGCCGGCCTGTTGAGAACGTATGAGTGAAGAACGACAGAGTTGGACGCAATACAAACAGACCACTATTGAGCAGCGTGAAAGTAAACAGAAACTTCGGCTCCTAACATCGATTTAATACGCTTTCACGTACTTGCATTCGCTTCTCGTGATCGATCACCATCATCATCATCATAGACAGCAATACATCAGTGGTTCACACCAATGCTTAACTGCCACACAACCATGAAGGAAAAGCAATCCCTATATAGAAAGAGAGAAGGAAAAAGAAGGGGACGGGAAGGGACCTAACTACTGAAAATGACTACGTCCCTATTCAAACATTCAGCATCAAGGTGCCTACACCTTGCAAACAACACAACCGAGCTGCAAGTGAGAGTAAGGCGTCATCAGCGAGACAGCTTCC
>QNGE01002844.1:0-20128 GCA_008508345.1 Paragonimus westermani | reverse complement strand
CGCGAAATAGCGTCTAACATTACTTGTGCCGATTGAAAGTTGTCAAACAGCAACACCTTGTCGTCAGCATAATCAAGATCCGTCAGTCTTTCACCAGGTAGGAGGTCCACGCCGGCATCTGGTGAGTGCCAGAGACAATCCTCCATTATTTCGTCTATGACGAAATTAAACAAAAATGGTGACAGCGGACAGCCTTGACGTACGCCACTCATGGTGCTGAAACTGTCAGACACCTGGGATACCCTTATCGAATATCACTCATTGCTCGATTAGTGGGTGTTCACACGGAGCCATGTGTCTGTCACAACTCCGCTTGGCTGAACACCATGTCCTGGGTACGGTATACGGTCCGAAAAAAGAATGACGCTACCAGTATGAATACGCTTCGATATGTTTCATTGTATGACGATTTAAATCCAAGCATTGGGCTGCATCAGTCGTTCAGCGCTTCATATCAAGTGGTTTCAGTCATTCCGGACAGGTAATTTTGATAATAAATACTCTCTTAATGCATTCTCCTAAACAAACCAGATAACACTATGGTCCAGAAAGCCTGTTTCACTCCTTCCGGTTGATGGGACAGCTGCTTTTGCTTGTAGTGTAAAGATGTGCACACGCTTATTGAGTCGCTCACTATCCCACTCAACTTCTCATGGTCAAATCGCGACTCATCACTCTTCGTTCCACACTCTAATCGATTACGAATTCGTGGTCATTGTTGGTCAGTATGTCGAGACCAGTGTGGAACCGAGTAAGCCGTGGACTGAACAGATGGACGGACAATATTCACGGAGCGCTACCTAGTCGTTCGGTATCGACAACTGAGCAGTTTGTTTCGAACAACCCCTGGAAATCGTAACTGAATTGAAATTTTCCACACAAGTAATAAGAAGACGTCGTACCGGTTGCAGTAACCACTTCTTATTCATGAGATGGGAAGCCGAATTTAAGGATATACAATACTGTTATAGAAATCGCAGTCCGTCATTGGCTGATCGTATTAGCACATACATAGTCACAAAGTCTAAGTTAACTAGTGCAATGCGGAGCAGATAAATTGGCGAATAACGGAAAGCATATCATTGAGACTGTTCGTCCAATTCTGATGCGGTATGTTTAACGGGACATTCCGACTTGTCACCTGTCTGATCTTCTGTTGTGTCGGGGCTTGGATAAACAGTGAATCGAGTAGATTTTCACCGCACTGCACTCGCGCGCAAACACTTGCGTAATCGGGATAGCCTACTGTCTTGCTCAAGATGTCACATTGGAAAGTGCGATATTAATTACTGGTTTTGCAGAAGCAAGCTGTGGGTCGATAAGCGAAAGTTTTAATGGCCGTTAACAATCGCGTGCATAAATCAGTTGTGAATTGTCTTCAGCTGGTCCCGCACACAAAGCAATCATTCAGTTAGGTTGTTAGTAAGTCACAAACAAGAAAATGTACGTTATAACGGAAGATTCGAGCCATTTAAATAATTTGATATGTAGAGCAACGTAGCTACAAATTAAACAGATGTGCAACTGGATAAACTGTCAACAGTGCAGACTAAGTGCTTTAAAGTTGCCAATTTGCGTGAATTTAGAAAATCGTCTACTGTTTGACTGTGGCGATCATAGCATCCATTTACTTTTGTCGCTGATTGACTGTTTGTGTGAAAACATCCAAAGCAGTGTTTTATAGTGACCCGTATTTGGTTGCTGATTTGGCCTGGAACCACACTGAGAACCTGTGCAGTCGCTTCCGCCGGTTGCCGTCTCTTGTTACTCGAGTGAATCAACGTCTAAGTGTCTTTCTTGAGATCGTTGCATATAAACCCGCACACATTCAGTAAAACTGAAACCACTTGATATGAAGCGCTGAACGACTGATGCAGCCCAATGCTTGGATTTAAATCGTCATACAATGAAACATATCGAAGCGTATTCATACTGGTAGCGTCATTCTTTTTTCGGACCGTATACCGTACCCAGGACATGGTGTTCAGCCAAGCGGAGTTGTGACAGACACATGGCTCCGTGTGAACACCCACTAATCGAGCAATGAGTGATATTCGATAAGGGTATCCCAGGTGATCGATCACGAGAAGCGAATGCAAGTACGTGAAAACGTATTAAATCGATGGCGAGAGCCGTACTCTTTTTCATTTCACATCCGAGCCGTGCAGCCGAGGCTGAATGATACAAAACAATTGTTTTATGCACGGCCGCGCGATGCGAGTGTGCAATCTGCTGTATAGCGGCCAAGCAGTGATGGGACATAACACAGACAGTACGCATTGCAGCTATCGTTTGACTGACGCCAAACGCTCATACGTAAGCGAATGTGGTGGAATCGGTAGTCTGTGTCATCCTGCACTATAGATCACAAGCTGTAGGCAGCCATCCTTCGTTAAATGTTAACAGGGATAAATGGAGAGAAGTAAACAAAAGGAGACTGGGCGCTAACCTTCAGCAACAGCGCGCTACTAACAAGTAACCTGACTAATAATGACGCTAATTGATCCCAGTCTATTACCACTCACATGTGAGCGCAATCCACCTTAGTGAAACCAAGCATTCATCATCGTGCGCACAAGGTACTGTCGGAAGTTCGACAGCGCTGCTAGTATGCACGAGGAGCTCAAACGTTGCCCCCCTACTACTAATAAACCAATCAGTAGTCAGAAGTTTCATTCGATTGATCCGGGATGGAATCCATATCATGGGTTGGACGGATCAATACAGCCCCAGGAGCATGGCTAGGCATGAGTAATGGATTACACCGAACCGTGTGTAAAAACAAATGTTCCTAAACACTGCAATTGAGTTGTACATGTGAGCTGTACATATGTCAAAGCATGAATCCTTCCTGCGATAAGCTTGGTGTGATATATTGCGCTCGCACGTTCCAACCTGATTGCTCAGTTAGTTGTGGACACTGAACCGAAGGTCTAAGATTAACAACATATGTATTCAATAGAACTTGACCCTATATAATGTGTACGAATGGAGGTGAAAGCAACTACGTGCACATGAGAGGGGTGAAAACCATAAAAGCACAAATCTATAATTGAGCGACTTACTACTATCCACGGTCGAACATGTGAAAACCATCAGGGAGCAATTCAACCCAACCAACCTCGATTAGTTTAGGGACCAATCAGTAAAGACATACACACACGTATATGCACGTAAGGCGGCCTCATGAAGAGAGCAAATATGATCAAACTAACCTGGAACAGCATCAGTTCTTTCGATCGGATTGGTTCCGCCTCCGGTGGTATCAAAACGGTATTGCCTGGGTCTAATTGGGACTGGTGCACAGAGCTTTTCCGATTCACATGTTCCAATAACATGTCGCGAATCATCTGATCCTCTTTTTCCATTCGTGTTCCTGCTTCCTCACCCAATTCCAGCGGCGCCGCGTCTAAAAACATGGATGCTGAAGTTTCTGCAGCCTTATTAGCTGCGTTCGCAATCGCCACTAGGTCTGACGCAGCACGCATGGCACTCGTGAGCCGACGAACGGTGAAATGGCATACGGAGACGCGATTTTCATGCGGTAACAAGGACCATAGTACCAACGGTGGAACCATGGCCGTGCTGTCAATATCCGTCTCATCACAGGCAGTGGTAGGTGGCGTATGACATTCGATAATCATGCAGGCCAATTCACGATCTAACGGTCCAAGCGCTAATCGAACCTCCACTCCGGAAGGAATACAATCACTACGTGGCAGCTGTTCCGTTTCCGTTTTGGCCAAACGAAGCTGCAGATAGCGGATAATGGATCGTCGATTGCGATGGTAATTCTTGAAACTGGTCAGAAACAAAAAATATAGACAATACACAGATGATCATTGTACTACATCACCATCAACATCCACAGCAGTATGCTTTCCTGTTCAATTGCCACTAATCTGAAAACGTCTGGACTGATCGGTCAATCGAGTAGAGAAACGACGTCTCCAGGTAGATTCCGAGCGGTCCTCGTCGGGCTGTATCCAATCAGCAGACAAGGTTCACAGTACGTTAAAGATTACGATAAATTTTAAGTAAGTACGATACCGTGGCGTTGGCTGTCGTATGACGTTTCACGCCATACGTAAAATGAGCGGCAACACGCTGTCAAACATAAAAAGACGTCCGATAACACTAATAGACACGCCAAAGATAGTAGTTGTGGAGGTCAACGTTGCCACCTCGTTCTATTAGGTCCACTAATTATCGAAGCAAACACACTGGTGCATGTCTCTCAGCGGCTGTGGCAAAAATAGGCAGTCAAATTCACTTTACAGCCGATCATTCAGTAGTGAAATTGAACTATCCATACCATGCGTAATTCACTTCTCAAGCTTTGAATGACGTTGGGCAGTGTTCTTAACATAGTTTACACTAAGTTGTACGATAAAACGATCAGTGGTAATGCGCGTGTAAACGTCGAAATGTAGAAGTACCTACCAAGCTATGTTCTCATAATGAGTTGGGAGCACATCCCTCTCGACTGGCCAAACACTGCCCTGAAAACGAGGTAGACTGCGGTACTTGGCAAACCGCTCACGCGCTGGCACATTATTGGGGGTTTCTACCTGAAAATAGACCGAAAAGATAGACAATGTGAGCCACAGAATTACTGCATAAAAGATAACACGGCGGCACGGACTTCTGACTAAGAAACTCGTTTGAAATCGGGCCGGTAGATGAGCGGCGAAAACCACATAGGTCGATGATCTTATGGTGACAGCCGCCAGGCATGCGGCTGCCGATCGGAAGTTGGGACAACGGAATGTTTCGTATTTAATTTCAAACAACTTACCGACACCTAGCGCGAACGTGATCAAAAATTACGACAAAAGGCCGAAGTCGGATGTGCTAGAAGATAATCTGACAAAAGCTACGCTCAAAAATTAGCGATAGGATGAAGATGAGAAAAGGGAGATTCACGTTTCCGTAAGGTGATGTCAAGTGTTCCTTACAGTCGGTTGGTTAGGGTAAAATTTAGTTGAGGAAAAAATTCCAGCAAGCAAACACGACTTTCCGAGGGACATCAACACGTTAATGTGATAAAGAAGGGTGGAAGGCCATGTGTGACGCCACACTGAGATCAAGTCAGTTTGGTGACTCACTATACCGGCTGCTGCGATGGGTCACGGTGAACAGGTTCAACGTTTGTCACCGGCACGTCCAGCAGAGAATACGTGCTGTGGAGTAAGACTTCTCACTGGTGCAAGCTCCAGTTGCGACTGTGATTAGCCGTCATAATGTTACGCTTACGTTTCACACAACGAGTTAAACCTCACTTGCTGGTCGATTGAAATCACAGTCTGGATGGTACAGCTGTTCTTGAATTGTCCAGCTTTACCACCGTACATCGATAATACAAAGGCTTGAAAAAGGTGGAAACCCTGCATAACAGCTTGGATTGTCTAAACTGGGTTCACATGAAAGGCAACCTTCCGTCCAACACCAACAAACGTAATATTATGCACATTCACCATCAAAATTATGTGGACTACTACCTTGGAGACATTAGGCTATGTGCATCCATATGCGAAACAGACCAAGTAACGTCAGGAAAGCTAACTTAAACATGTGTACAGTTTGTACGGTGTTAGCTAAGACAGCGCAAACGATATTAGGTTTCTCCGGAAGAATTTGTGACCTCATACTCTAAAGCTTTTCTCGCCATGTTCAACCTCGTAATCCGCTCAGACCTGGGGTAGAGCACACAAATTTTCACAGGCGAGCCACTGGTAGACCTATGCAGCTCACCTAAGTTAGATTAATTCACGATTCATCCTGTACATCCTAAAAGAAATGTACTTCTCATTCACAAAATCTCCCGTACACACCAGGTCGTCCATTAGCAAACCCCTCACCAAGTAAACCTAAACGCCTTAATGGATATTCTCACAAGTTGGAGTATGGAATGGCCGTGTGCATAAAGACAGGACTCCCGCAGTGCTAAATTCTGTTCATATTGGAACGTACAAATTGATTGTCACGTCTGAATCGATTCAAAGTTTTAAAACTACAGCCCATCAGCACACACATAACGGACGACAAGTTTCCAAGCAACTACCTGATCCGTAAAGTCACTGAATGTATACTTAGGGCCAGGAAAACTGTGAATTAAAGGCAGCATTTTGTCGATGCCAGTTCCGTGAACAAAAGAAAGGGGTTGCTGTTTTCATGAACCGTCGCCACGGAGGAGACAGAAAAAGATGTAAGACTGATAGGGCGATCAAGACTTCAAGCATTCATACGTAAGTTAAGTAGACATGCTTATTAGACTAACCCTAGGTCGAAAACAAAGACTAGGAGGAATCGGCGAGTGACATAGTAGTCAGACCATTGTGCATCTATCGTGCACCCTAGGCCCAGGTTATAATCTCCCGTACAGTAGTACACAGTTGATAAGAGGCAGCGAAAGATGTCCAGCTACAAATGAGAAGCAATAACTTTTGTGAAAGAAACAACGGTGCGCGCCCTATGGGCGGACGGGAATTAGAGTGTTACAGAAATATAACGCGTCCTATTTCTCTTAACAGTACAACGAATAATCAATTATGCGACCCTTATGTATCAACATTATCTAACAGTTCAACGACGAGATACTTTGACTACGTTAGGCCTCACGGTACTTTGGTGATCCACCAACAACGGTTCTAAATGAAAATACCAAGTAAAGTTGGTAAGGTACTATGTAGCGTTGGACAGACCTCCTAATCATCGAATACAAATTGAGTCAACTAATTGGTGAATACCTAGAGGTTGAGTTGCATTGGCAGTACCATTTCACTTTCTGTCTATGTCCTTGAGTTCCATTAATAATATGAGACCACAAACTGACCAACGATCGGACTTTAAGTCCCTGGGACAAACAAAACTCAGCCGATGAACGCGTCAGACAAACGGCACCTTAAGCGTACACCGTTTAAGTATCTCAATCCAAAGCACATATTCGACATTGAGCGGGCCCATGGCACACGCTGAACATAGCCAGTCCGAACTGTCATGAAACCCAACAAAGCACTTTAGCATGTCGACCTGAACCCAGTGTTGCGTCGGACGCGACCTTCCTCTTCTCTGCCGTTACATTAACGTGTTACCGCTTGCCGGGCGCTCATATGTGCATATGATCCCTTGCAACCAAACTATCGACTCTAGCAAACGGACTGTAACAGTTGAGTTCCCAGCGCATACGGCATAGGATGTTTCCGCTAGTGGACAAACAAGGTCACTAGGTAGATCAACCGCTATCGGACTGCTTAAACTCAAACAGTCGCAGTGGCAGAAACCGAAAAATAAACTTCAGGACATGATCGCTGGCCGGCGTCATTAACACTATGTTGACAGAAACACTGCCATCAGCATCGTCTTGAGCCTACCCAGAAGGTACTGCGCCTCAGGCCGCCGCTCACTCCAAAAGCGAAGCGGAGTACACCGGAAGAAAAATGTACATTAAGAAGTGGAAAACTGATCAAAGTTGTTTTGTTTCACGAATTGGAAATGAAGTGAATACACGTATGTCATTGACTGCGGTGCACTGCCACCTCGGATAACGTTTCTAAACAGCGATTTGAACGAACACAAGGACAACAGACCTTGCTCAATGTAACGGCCTGTATTGTGACCACGATTTTAGCCAACTGTTGGTGGTCTCAGTATACAATACCCAGTTTGGCAAACGTACAGCTGATACAGAATACATGACCCAATCATCGCGGACCGTGCAACGTGATTAGTCAACCAGTTGGTCGCAAGTCCTGAATACACGCCGGCGAACGGCTGCATTTTACATTCGATCAGTTCACTTAACGTTGGCGCAGACAGTGGTGGTCAAATACAACAATTCTGCTTGAATCTTCGTTACGAACAGGCCGCGTTCCCGAACCGCAGAGCAAAACAGAACGCACACAAGCATTATATAACTTTCGTTACAGCAACAATTGACCGTCCTTTCGATGCCATAAATGGCGCGGGCTGGTGAATGCAACTCGTGCCTCTACTCTTCTCGCTGACATCTCATCCGCACTATTACACACCAAAATATATGAAATTGTCCACAGTCTCAAGCGGATAGCATGCAATGAAGAAGGTAAGAGTGGGAATACACCGGTCTCGAAGAGACACTGCACTTTGAAGGTGCGAAGCGCATTCCATACAAACCAGCTCAGTCATTCACCCTGATCAACATGACTTATATTTGTTCGGTGAGGAGGCTAAGTGACACAATATCATTCGCACACCCCAGGTTGGTCAACCTAGCGCCAGGGAGGAGCTCAACAACAAACTCACTGACGACCGACTACCAAGCCTTGTTTTACAACTCACAAACGCAACGTTCGAAACGATCGTCCGTGCATGTCTTGCAACTGATACGTGAACAGAATACTCTTAATAATGATTCGAAGTAACGCAGTTTATTCCAACAGTACACGTGAACTTGATTGCATAAAAACCTCGATTTAGTGGTTCGAACAAAAAGAACAAGGAAATAGGGCCACCTCAGTTCGTCTCCCATAGTGCATCGTGAAGAGTGCGGATCACATATTTTGCAGGACGAAAGTAGTAATCAATTGTGAATGATGTTCAACTCATATTAACCGAAGTCACTTACTGCTCACCAGTAATCAAAACCAAGTATACTATTACATATATGGTTGACGCGAGCATTAATACTGTTTGTATACAACTCAAGTTGGCGACACGCAGAAGAACAATCCGACCACAAGCACTTGTAATCTCCGCCGAAAGCGCTCCATCATACAAACCGAAGTTAATGTTTTTGTTATTGTCTTTGTGATGGTACGAGACAACCAGACGAGAATAAAAGATTAAGCCCTATGGTTCACCTCGTCTGGGAACATTTCTTCCATGCGAGCGGCTCGAAACTTTGCCAACTGAGAGGGAGAAAAGGCAGACGCTCTGGAGGATGCCCGCGTCTTCGCGGCAAAGGTAGACAACGATGCCGTGTCCAAGGAGCTGTGCTGGTCGTTGTCCATGTCACCCTCGACATCCATAGTTTGGTTATCCGTTTGGGTAGGTAGGTTTTCCAGCTGGTCAGGGTGACAATCATTTGTTACATCTTCTTCGTCCAAACTAGCTTGGATGGAATCCATAGAACGCGAACTGTCTGAATCGTATGAGTCCTCTTCATCCTCCTCCACTGACAAAAACGAGACATTTGATGAGGGGAACAGGTTACCGGACGATAACATTTAGTTAACCCATGACGTAAAAACTTGTAGGCACAAATTTTGTCGGTAAATCGGCTGAGGCAGAATGTCACATCGCTCCGAAAGACTCACAAGTCAAATATGGCTTGCAACAGATATTGTTTTTTCAGTTATGGGGTGTCTGAATAGTACTACTATGTCCCAATATTGCTTTCTCGTGCCTGGAAGTCAAATTAAAGCAGTGCGCTACATCTACCAAGTGGTCCAAATTAGGCGGATTTGACCGGCATAATGAGAATGGAGCTCTGCTATGATAACGGTGATTAGGACTGACAAGCGAACAGCACAGTCATAAGTCTCCACTGTATTTTGAGTTCCACCCACAACCGAAGCATCCCACTCTATAATCCCCTGTTCTGTAGAGCGCATTCTCTAAGATACACAGCAATTTGCTCAACCACAAAGAGTGGGCATTATCTTCTACAGATTGAACAAATGGTTCGATACGTCGCTTTGAAAGGGTGAGCCGATTACAACAAAATGACATCCGTTTCGCAGATGAAGTGTCACAATGAGAAGATCAAAGATGAAAGCATGTCCTCCTTTGGCCGGTGGTTTGTGATAATGAATCGCAAAGTAAGCAATCGGTCACTTGCCCGATGCGAACACATGGAGGAACACTGATTAGAAATCAGTTCCGCACTGCAGCTAACTCATATCTTCTGAGTGAAGGACGTCATTTCATGGAAGAATATGCTAAAGATGAACCAATGCAGAACATGATCTTCAGATCCTGCTAAAAAAAACTCTGAATACTGCTCACAAATGTGCACAAAACGTAACCAAAAGCAGCAAACGTACAATCCTCATCATACACGTCTAATTTATGACATGATAGAACCGAGTCCTGACCCTGATCGTTCGTACCAAACACCGTGGTAAAGTGAGTAAAGCTGTAGAGCCCTGCTAACAGAACTGATGGCATTCCACTTAGACAAGTGGCTTTTGGATTTGTACAACGTAACTAAAATTTCACCGTTACATCAATTATAGTTCAGGTTACCTTGAAATAGATATAATGAAACTTACCATACTACTAGCATTTACAATCTTGCGGTTTGCACTTGAATTGGGATTTCACTCCACAGCCGACAAAGCTTAGACGACAAGGACACTCTACGAAGCCACAGAATGTAGTTAGATCACAGGAGTAACACATATTTTAAACTATGAGATTGCACAAATTTGAGTTTTCAAGAGAGACTGTCGAAGCTGTTGATTCAATAGGCTCAAAGAATTCGAATGAATAGGCTAACTGTGGGTGATGGGGCAGAAAAGGAAGCAGGGACACATGAACTCTACATTCCATATAGAGGCTGACAAAAAGACAAGGTACGAGTGCAATTGTTGAAACCATCATAAAAACAGATGACACGCAAATAGGCCTTACTGTCTATTCTTTCAATTTTGGATGGTTGAATCCGCAGATCGCTGAGTTCACCCGAACTGCGTGCAGGATCGCTCGAAGACCAACGATGAGTTGTAGCGCTCTTGTCTGTCCAAGATGCCCAAGCTAAAGGAAAGTCTCCCCAACCGGTCAGATGGACGAAGGGGCCTTTGGATTCGGGGATATTCTGTTCCAGTGGCTCAAGAAAGTAGAGCGGAGCCCCATGTAAACGACCTTGGATATGAAGATAAGTTTCCGTGGATTTCGAATCGTCTGTTGCCGCATCAGTCGACTGTTCGGCTGAGTAAGAAAAAGTGAAATTCGTGAAAACAGAACCGCACTGAGAGACGTGCGAATAATCACAATGGTTCAACTTTGAGCTACGTGAACTGAATTAGGCGCCCCTCCTTACCGAGGGGAGGGTACCTCACATACAGTGAAGGAGGAAGGATCCAAACGGAATAAAAAGTCACCCGGTGAATGAGGCTACTTCCTGTACCACAGGGTAACAGACTTTGAAAGTTGACTAAGTAGACAATTAACCTGATGTGCTGGTCATGCGTGTGTGCTGAGCCGGCCTGGAGAACAACGCTGATATGAGTTGTGATCCTTTTAGGTGTAATCATGCCAGGCAACGCAAAGGACGGATCCAGACAAAAATCAGTTAAGTTCCGGGAAGTTGTACGTCGTACTATGGATTCCGTAGGCGTGTTTGAGCAACGAGGCAGGATCCGCTTAGTATGCGCTATCCGAAATTGCAATGGGCCGTGGTCAGTGGCATGCCGGCATTCGTACCAACTTCCGCTAAGCCTTTTTCAATTAGTTCCTATTCTTTTTATATAAAAAAGACGATCAATCAGGATATCTTGTATAGTTACTGATGTCAGTGGCCCCCTGAGCCCCAGTAACTTTTAGTCAATCTCATGGTCGTAATGAAATGAAACATCAGAAGTACTTTTACAATTACAACTCTGATGTCTTCCGCATGAGGAAGGAAAGAGTTAGAAAATCTGCCCTCAAACAAAGAGCCCTCCATTTGCCCAACGACTGACTGCGACCGCCAACGTTACAACACGATCGAAAAGCTTACAACACTTCCCAGAAGAGTGACACACCTTTGATCACATCTACTGCACGTAGTCGTAATCCGATTCAGACATCTGTCTCACTCACTATGCCCGAGGGGTGCATCAGCCCCTCACTACCAAGCGAGATAGGCATTTGGGTCATTAGTTCCGACCGAGATCCTGAAAGAAAACGCATATATTCTATTGCCTCACGGTTGAGAATGTTAAGCCAGTGGCTTTGAACTGCATACATCAAACCAACCCGTTTCGGCGGTATAAACGAAGTTGCTGTTGTTCCGGCAGATCAGTTCATTCATCTCACCATCTGCTTTCTATGTCAATTTGTTACTATTAAAGCCAGGGCAGCCGGTAAACTTTGACGCCTTCAATGTCTGTACGCAACAACCACATGAGCAAACTGCTCTGGCACTCTAGCACTTCCTTAGCT
Source organism: Paragonimus westermani (assembly GCA_008508345.1). Taxonomy (NCBI): domain Eukaryota; kingdom Metazoa; phylum Platyhelminthes; class Trematoda; order Plagiorchiida; family Troglotrematidae; genus Paragonimus; species Paragonimus westermani. Next base: position 8,002 of record QNGE01002844.1, on the reverse strand, counting down.
TCAGAAGTGAATGTGTGCTGTGTTTCAGAAACATGCCCTTAAGGTCCGAGTGTTACTGTTCATTTGCACTCACCAGCGGCTAATAACATGTGAGCGGTTTTTTCTCAGAGACTCCGGTGGAGATGGAGTTAAATTTTGTGATCGTGCTAAAATAGTAATTGCACTGAGCTCTAGGATGAAGCAAAGTTTGCTTCGCTGAGCCCAACAGAAGAGTCGCTTTTGTGTCGTCAGATTTATTGTTACTATTACTATTATTATTATTATCATTATTAATCCGACCAGTCTGTCGACAGAGACCAAATCCCTATATTTTCAAGTTGACCATCACTCACATTTGATCGCAGCGTTCGCATTCAGATAGACTTTCCAGCGTGGCCGGAGTTCAGATCCCGGTCGTGGCAAGGATATGCACTACTGACGAGCTCTAATGAGAGCGAAACTCTAGTCTAGTGCTTCTTTTCGAAAGAGGCAGGCTGGTTGGAAATATTGACAATAACGATTGATGGTTACAAGTGTGCGTACTCCACACAGTCTAATTCAGGAGCAGAAGATGGTAAAATGACGGCAGTACGTCAGTTGGAGACCGTACCCAGCAACTGAATCATGAAGAAAATTGACCACACCGCCAATAGCTATTGACAACGTCATTAGATTGAAGACTGCCATTCCGTATTGAATCAGACAGTTGTTCGTGCCCACCCTAAGCTACAGTTTGCTCAAGGATAATCTGTTCGTACACATGATGCATTCGTTTAGAAATTGAATGATGAGGGTATATTAAACGTTCATCGAACAATATAGCCAGCTAAGTTGCTCGTTACAACAGTGCCATGAGGCAAACGAACACTGGGCAGAAGCACCAACAGCTTATGTGGAAAGGTATATTTCAGGGTAGCACCGCAGACAAAGCAGAATTGGATTTCTGCTGGTTCAGTAAATATTATGAACAAACGACAGTGGATCCCTCTGATTCTGAGTACGATAAAGTACGCCGTGAGCTGAAATGCAAACTTACGAAGAGTCCGTAAGAATCTTGATGTGTACTTGCTGGGACAAGTCAAAAAAAGAGAATAGCAGGGTACCGTTTATCTTGATTCGTTCATCTGGCTGTCCATGGGGTGGTTGTGAGACTATGCGGGAAAAAGATGGTCCAAGGATTTACAACTTGTCATGGCGAGTATCCTAGGAAACGATTCAAATGGCCTGATTCGGTTCATATAGATGGGAATGATAGAGATACTGTGGTTAGCTAAGACATCTCTGATAATCTTTCGTCAGAGGTAGAATTGGCTTTGGAGTTTAAATTACTGGAGGATATTAAGGTTCTAGGTCTACACCTTCTTTCTCCAGCACTTTTCAAAGGTGGTGGTGAAAAGCTGCTGTCTGAATTGGCCACACGCCAACATCACATACGGGAGACTGAAAAGGTGTCTTGTGATTACAGTTAACCACCAGCTGCTCCCACTTATATCATCATTGATTCACGCAGTTCTTCAGTAGAGAACATGCAGACCATGCTGAGTCACGACGCGACAATCCGTCGGCGGGTGTTTGGGAGATTCACCTGTTCGCTGCCAGATGACCGAGGGAATGAAAATGCGGCCTGCGGCGGTTGGTTTGCATGTGCCTATGGTGTATGGTGAGTGTGCCACACAGCATATTGTTCAATGTACCTGTTGATGACAGAACAACCAGGTTGTGAAGTGACTGCGGGCTATGCAAACTGCGACCACCCTATCGAGTAAAGTTCGTAGGCGCAACTTGCTCAGTTGGGGAGTTCGCGACCATCCAGAAACGCTTAATGATATGGCAGTGTGCCATAACTTCATACATCCTTACCTTTTATTACTCCGTAACTTCGTAGACTACTGTCATGATCAGCGGTAGCCCAAGGTTTAGTACTTAAAAACACGGCTTCAAGTCAACAAAATAATTGTGACGAAGAGCGCGTACCTACGTATTTTTATATGGACAAGTAAATGGGGCGTTCATGCATGACCTAATTAAAAATATACCTGAGATACGTGCCCCATTCTACTTTTAAAGAATCAGGATGAACACAGATTTGAGAATGGTCCATGGAGTGCAAAGAAAAATGGGTTGAGCACGACAGCCGGAAACTTTCTGCTCCACATGGAGACTGTCTGAAACGAAATTTGCGTCAAAGAATAGTGGTAACTGTGATGTTTTGTAGTCCACAACCATGTGAGAATAATTATCGCAAACTGAATAGAATGTGCCAAGAGACTGGCCGGAACATATCAGTATAAATCATTAAAATTGGCACTAGCCATCATGACTGCAATGCCATCCACATGTATCAAAGATGAATCACCACAAAGTGGATAGACTGAGATTCACGATTCGAACTAACTACTTCAGACACAACACTAACGCACTGTCATTTCCTCAGTAATCACGACGATAAATTGCAGCACGCTGCAATCGATGAAACCTTAACGTAGTTAACTCCAGAAGCCTTCGTTTCTATAGAAACAGAGTCAAAACAGCCAGGCTGGTTGTTAGAGAAAATATATTTAATCGGATTCTTCGTAGCTTGACTAGCAGGAAATTTTGCGTTGAAGTTAACCATTAAAAGTTGAAAGTCACTTCTGGACAGCCCAACATGCAGGTCACATTCAGCTGCTCGACAAAACGACTTCGTATACACGATCAACATTGATCAGCGTAAAACTGTACAACAAAAAGTTCTACCTTCGCAAGAGATTTCAGTAGGGTGATTTGCCATACTGATGGAGTCAGCCAACAGTCTGGCACGGAACCGTGCGGCAGAGTGTGAAGCGCTTGCAGGCGAGTGCTTGTGTTTGTTCGCGCCCAACTTTGGAGTGCAGCAGATGTGGCGTAGTAGATTTAGTGCATGCGCCGGTGTGTTCAATGCGTATACAGTGTCTTCTGGGACAGGGAATCGTGACTAACAGGAGAAATTGGAATACAACCAATAATCAAACGTTGACTTAAAAAGGCGTTCACCAAAACGAACAAAACGATCTGTTGCAAGAATCACATAAGTAAAACGAAACCACAGCATGGTTCAGCAGTAACAGCAGCTACTTGTATGGCTGTAGCCATGGTTTTACTCCGGCAATCACGCGCACTTTGTTAAGATACAGACAACCTGAAAACAACCGATGGCTACATGATCAACACTATATGGCAACTAAGAGCACTGTGGTGTTACCATTGAAAACGTAATCTACCAATCAACAGTCGATAAATCAAGGTTCCGGACTCCACATAGATGTTTCTGTTATGAGATGTATTAGGTCAAGTGGACAGTTCAATCCTGAACCAGAAGAGTAGCAAAAGTCATGCGTTGGACCAAAAACTAGGTGAGCGAGCCCGAGATCTGATAATCGATAAACAAAGATAAGTTAAATAAACTAATTCATATACCTCCACCTTCAACACAATAACAGTCACGAGCATGACTAGAAGGCACTGAGAGTCGCGTTGCCGCTCACTTTAAAAGTGACGCGGAATATTCTACAACACGACACGTCACTCAAAAGATTGTGAAATATCGAAATTAATAAAAATAACACTAATGATAATGATGAAGAGAAGGCAGATTTACAAGAAATGGTATGGATTCAGGTACGCCGTTGACTGAGGTGCACTGTCACCTCGGATAACGTTTCTAAATGGTGATCTGAGTGATCGCAAAGACAACAGACAAGCAAGTGATATCCATTCACCCTGCTCATTGTAATGACCTGTATTGTGACCACGTAGTTGGCTGATCACCACACGACTCTACCCAACTGTTGATGGTATCAGTATACAATGTCCGGTTCGGTAAACGTATAGCTCGATATTGCTGAACAAACAGCGCGAGCAAGGGCCACATATGTGGTCGGGTTAGAATGGGGAAGTGGAAGGATGAACGGTACTCAGTAAAAGTCACGTAATCACTCGGCACCGAGAAGCAAACAGCTAATCGCTCTGTTTGGTTTAGAAGGGTGGATATTTTGCCAGTGTACATATGTAAAAATTCAACAGTGGATGTAAGTTGATGTCAATGTAATTTACACGAGCGTCTCAACTGTCACCCACTGACTGCTGAAAACTGCAACACCTGTTTTACTACTAATACGTTCATGTAGTAGATACAACTGAACTCATTTGAGATAAAAACCACATGGGAAACGAAAAGCTGTAAGGGAGGGAAATAATGGAAAATCAGGGTTATTGGGAAACAACATGGCCGTTTAAGAGCATAGTGCACGGTGTTCCTCATATTATCAAAAGATTGAGGAGTGTGTAAATCGAGTGAAGAATAAACCAAACATTAGGAGGTAGAAGGGCTTGTTACTTTTCAATACAACTTACTTGTAAAGTAGTCTTAATCTCTTTCAAATTGGATCCGGAGGACATGACGGCAAACGATATATCACCCAATCCTTGCGCGTACAACGCGGTCAGAAATGCTTCCGTTTGCGTATCCAATGAAGTAAAATCGCTAGGAATCAAGAGAATGACCCAATCGGACATGTGGATCAGGTCGATGCATCCAAACAGGTCATTGGCCATGGCACTGAGGATCCTAAAATGTTTGCCCAGTAAAGGCGACCTAAGTTGAACCACATGTTGCAAATTGTTCTCTGCTGGCTCCGTAACAACTGCATTCGGGTCGCATTTTTTCAGTAACACTTTGGCCAAATGAGTTGGAACTTGTGGGGTTAGTGGAACGAGGACACACCAAAGTGGACTTTCAACGGATCCGCGGGTAGACACAATTTTTTTTAACTAAATCCGGAAAGCGGTATTAGGCAAAAAAATACGAAATACTTACGGAGGAAAACCGAGCAGACCGTTTCTGTTTAAGAGACAGCCGACGTTCACGTTTGTTTAAAGTCTTTGATAATAAACCGAGGGCGAAAAAACGGAACGAAGATTGTGACAATGCAAACGAAACTCATACAGCGATATATACGCGTCAACCGAAATCAAAAGTGTCAACCCACAGATCTTGGAACCGAAAATCGTGTTGTTTAAAAAGAACTTCGTTGCATGTTCCTTCAGTTTTCTGAACACAAGAAATTTAGCACTGTTATAATAGTTAACGTATCTCGTATGACACAGAATCCGCCACCTCATTGTTAACACTACAGGTGTAAATTTTAAGTTCCCTAACTAGTTAAGTTTAGATAAGCACAAGATAAGTGAAGGATAACGACGCTGACTACTAACTGCGTGTTAGCCGGCTTGATCATGACATTCACAGCCACTGCACTTTAGGTTTAGGAAGCCTGATAACACATCATACAATAGAACCGGAAACCTGATTTTAAGTGTATGCGTACAAATAAACATCCGGAAACAAAAATATCCGGCCGTGATGGTCATAAGCCGTCTGACAAGGTAACGCGCACATATGAATTCCATCGATGAACAAATTGAGCCAACGACAATGAAAGTTAAATTGGGGCAGTTACCTTTGAGATTCTTCGCAATTTATCACTGGACTTGGAATCGCTTCTTTTCTTTTCTTGTTTGTGCCTTTTATTCCGCTGCTTTAGCAGGCCACTTCGGTGGGAAAATGACATCTGAAAACATAAATTTGATTTAAGGTTTAAGAACTTGTAAGCCACTGTTAACTTGGTTCATTGGTGACGTTTCAATCCTGATACAGAAGCCTCATCAGGCTATGATGTATTTATATGCAATACGGGATAATCACGATAAGTAAATCAAAATAATCAGACTTGATTGTTAGCTGACCAGTTCATGGGAAAACGGATGGGAAGGTTGCCGCAACCATCAGCGCCGTTCATGTACATGCAGACATGTATAATTGGTAAGACGAGCAACTAAAAACCTAAACAAAATGAGAAATGTGTGGGCCACATTAGTGATCGCGTAACCTCAAAAAAGCTCGAATGGCCGAAGAAGGTGTTAAAAAGCTACACAGCTGACAGCTGTACAAAAAATTCTGAGAGAAGCATAGGGTAAAGAACGAAAATCTGACAAAGAAATAAGATGGCTATCTGTTTTGGATTCAAGGTTGAAAACTGACGCAAAGGACTGACGACTAAACTAGTCTTCCTGGTCAAAAAATCAGCAGCTCGGAGAGCAATTAGTTATTCCCGAACCGGTAAAGAGAGCCGATCGCCTCTCATGCGATGGTTGTGCATAATAAAAGCACCCTACCATGAGCAACGGATCTCTTCACGATAACACACGAGTAAATAGCGACATTTTATGGTGAGGACAAGTTCACACACATGTAATAGATAAATGTTATCCAAAGTGGACGATATTGAAGAAATCAACTGGGAAAGGGCGATAGACGGCCTACCAAGTTAATAAATATATGTGGAGCGAAGCCTTCTTTCTAGTGTCCTTATGGATGATGTTGATTAACTGAAATGATCGCACCCTGTACGACCGCTGCACTGATTTAGTACATGTATGCAGCTTTAAATTTGATTCCGTTAAATGTAAAGGATGTTGAGTCTTGTTGAAAAATCGGGTGGTTCTAACTTTTGAGCAGAACAAATGTCCAGTGCATATTTCTAAACGAACAAAAACGTAGATGGAACTAAAATCACCGCTACTAACAAGGCCGGTATGTTGTAAGTGGGAATATAGTCTGTTGTAAACCAAGACCACTAATCTACACTAGCTACGAGGTTTGAGAAATTAATGTGAAAACGCAGGATAAAAGACGGACAAAATTGGAAAAACTACTGAAACAATGCAGCATCACAGCGTGGAATTCATTCTGAGCCGTGGGCGATGTGACGATATGCAGCAGAAGGAATGGGACAACTGCACAGGAAGCCGTGCAAGCGTCAGTGTATCCACTTTTCCGATCAGGAATAATCCACTTCTACGTGACATCCAGTTATCGATGAAAGTAGCCCTTAAGTATGCGCTGTTTATCACGTACCAAACCATAATAATTCATCATACCAGAGATGAACGACCACCAAAATGCACGTAGTTCGATATTTTGAGGTTTTATTTATGAGTATTTTCCTCACATCTGGTGCAAACAATAAAGCTAAGACTCCAGAACAAACGATAAAAATTGAATCGGGATTAAAGACCTCAGAATTACCAGTACAGACAAGAGTACCTCAATGGCTTATGTCAACACGTAACCACCATACAACCACGGGGAGAGGAACAAGTCAAAACTAGGAGGCAGAAAGGAGAGACGAGAAATAGCTGTCAAAAAACACTCATGTCTGAGCGTGAACATTCGATATGAAGGTGCCTATACATTACAAATAACTGAGCTGTAAAGTGTGGTGAGACAATTACAGCAAGGTAGCTTCCTTTCGGTTTTCGTTGTCCCGCACCACTACTCGCGCTTAGTTCACAAAAAGTCAAATAAAGATAACAAGGCTACTGGGCCTAAATAGATGCCACTCTACAAACACTGCAAACACTCCTGTCAAAAACCTCCATAAGTCCATTATCTCACAGTAGATCTACATAATCACTGTTGTTCTGCAGGGGCATTGAATTCTGAAGGTAACTTGGTGTGAAAGAATGCGCGCAAAAGGTTAGAAAAGTTTCAACAATAGTCGAATTTGATCCAACTCGCTTCAAACATTCCTACAACGGTTTCACTCTATTGTACCATGGGAGTGAAAATGCAATTTATTACATTTTCTCTTGGGGGCCAATTTACTCCTCGAGGATGTATAATTACGTTTCACTAAGGATGTCTGTTAGTTGAATGTTGAGTATTACGAGGTAGGATTTAATGTTCGCCGTCTTAATAATCAAACCGCACAGCACGCGGATAAAAGGGTGAGCTGGCTAAACGTCATCAGCAGCGTCCATAGACTAGGCTGTAAATTGATAAACGACAAATCATATAAGGACTAACTGCAAAATAAGCGGGGTTTTCCAGCGAACAAGCAGTAATAGACAGTGAGTGAGAATGCTACTGGGACGCGCTAGGTCTATCCATCATCCTTCATCCATCTCCAAGTAACACAGTGCTTCTTCCTGTGTTGGAATGCAG
>QNGE01002843.1:80079-101502 GCA_008508345.1 Paragonimus westermani | reverse complement strand
CTACAAACAACACCACCACTATTCCCAACCATCAGAAACGTGTTACTTAGTTTTATAGCAAAAGGGAATTTGTATTTTTTAGTAGTCAGCATTGACATTTTCTCAATCCTATTTTTCAAATCTATGCCAATGAGAACCGCTTTTTGCTGGCATTACACATCACTCCTCGTTCCAGCTACTCAGTTAGTCTCGGATGTGGAACTGATTTCCGTGGTATTTTTTATAATGGGAACTATACACTGTTGTACGGCAGTGTTTCTCAAACTCCGTAATGGAGATAGATGACCATTTGAACGACACATATGACGCCTAGTTTTAACATTTGAAATTCTAATTTCAAGACTGCCTGAGTGCAATCTGTATGTGAAGTTTTCAAGGTGTAATGTTGCATATTCCACATTAGATAATAAATCTATTTGTCAAACATTTGTTCTGATGAATCGTGAAGGATGAGGAAAGAGTAGTCTCATTACCAGATGATATCGATATGAGGCAGATGTTCCAAAAAAGTATGCAATAACTCTTAGTTATGAAAAGAATCATGTAACTACTATCCAGAAGCACACCGAAACCCAATGTTATACTGATTATCTCACCAATGTCATAATTAGTAGAGCGGGTTTTTATTTAATCTATTCCAAAAGAAGACACTTCCGAACTGTGGATGAGGAATGCCGTGTGTGTTGTGGTAGTGCTCATTATTCATTATATTCTTAGTTAAGATGCAACGAATTGAGGTGAGAAGATTGCGTAGCCTGCAATTTTTCGATTGCAATTCGCTTTGACGATCAGTTTTTCTACTTCTTTCCAGATCTTGAAACAAATTATCTTTTCCGGACCTATGCGTCTGAGACTTTTTCTGAGTGACTTTTAAATATCTATTCTGCGTAGCTCATTCGTCCCATTGGCTTTTAATTGTATACGTAGCTTTGTGTTTAATTATATTGTATGGTGTGTTTTTCTGTGCTACTGTGGTTATTTTTGTGTTCATGTAACGCATGCAAAGTTCGATGGGCCATAGGGTTACAATAAAAATAAGGATTATTACGAGCACTTTACTAACCACTGGTATACAGAGTATCCTAATTGGTCGCCCGTGCCGTACTGGTGGTCAGGGGATTGTAGTTACACGCTAATTCTGTTCACGTTCACCCCGTCGAACGGCTGTAGTTGTCAACAGGTCACTTTAAGGATACGCTTCTGTGAATTGCTAGTGTGGTAATAAATACTCAGCGCCAAGCTTTTTTCCAGTTACTTCTGTTCAGAAACCGCGAATTCGGACCCGTTGATTATAGAAGGGCTATTTCTACTTGTTAACCGAATAGGAGTGGGTTGTTGAGGACGTGAAGAGACCTTTACTACTGTTTGATTTCAATAGGAATAACGTTACAATCGTTTTGTTCGACCGTGTAGATTCACAGTTTCTGTTCCCTACACTCAGTAGCGTGAGTTAAATCAGTGTGGTTAATCCATACAAGAATGTAACACTTTTTTTCGAAGACTCAAACGACACCTTCCAAAAACAATAGTCCTGTACATATTCGCGTGTTCCGGTTGGGTCAAAAATCATTGTTGTGTGTTCTGTTTCGTTGTCTACCTGGAAATTCATTTCGAATGACTGATAGTTGGTTCTGCGTATGTTGATTGTTAGATTTGAGGAATAGTCCGAAAGTATGTGGGACGAGTACTCATAGGGCAACAGGTAAATAGTTCGCATGATTTTAAGACAGCAGCTAGTGGATGCATATCCTCTGTTTAATTCACGCGTTCTACAGTGTTTTGGTTTGGTGAATGTTAATGCCTAAACTACCTGGATAGCAGAGGATCGCACCAAATCACCTGCGATTCAATTCACTCACCCGTATCCAGTGTGAACTCGGAGATATACAACCCGAAGGTGTACTAGCAGAAGCTTTCATGATCCAGCCGGTTAGTGTTGGTTAACCATACGGCAGGGTACTGTACCACTAAAACCCTTCTCTCTTGGAGGCACGAAATAGGGTAACTCCAATGGGTAGATCTGAACTGGGGAGAAAAACATCGAAAATATATGCCAAGGAGAATACCAGTGTAGGAGTGTTTCTGTGAAATTAGGTAGACAACTAGAAATCTGGATGTGAACTGAGAAACAAACAAAACTTTCAACATGCCGTGCGTTCATAAAGCGAATGGAAAGAAGATAGAAGATTTTCCCAAAAAAGAACGGTTGGTTGGTTACTAACGACAAATTATGAAACTGATTAAACTTACATCCAGCTCTGTCTTACAACGGCATTCATCCATTGAATCGTACGGGTCGCCACGTTTTTTTGGCCTCTGTGTCTCGAACACGACAGATTTATACGCTTCAGAATAACCAACCTGATGATCACACTCTTCACTTTTGTACGCTAAATCTGCCTCGATTCTTACTCCAATCGATTATGATACTTTGGAAGTGTTCAGCTCCACAAACAGTTATTGATCACATTGGCTTAATCCTGTCATAATACCGCTTTAATAAAAAGCCTTTTTTATGTTGCCTTTCTTTTCATTTCATTGTCTCTACCTGATTGCCTCATAAATTTCGAACTTCACGATTCCTTTATTCCATATATGAATCCATTTGATGAACGTTGAGCTAAAGCTACAAATCCACTTTTTTCGTGTGATAAGTTATGGCACTCGGCTTCTCGGAAACCAGGTGTAAATCGTTGCGTTTATTTTTAAGCAGTTTCCATGTTCACTTTGCTGTATACCCACGTACCTCTTAGGCCAATCGGATGTGCCATCCTCTACTGCACTTGTGCTTCTGACAAGTGCAGTTAACTAAAGCTTATTCGTGCGCTGTTCAACCCGACAGTTTTAACGACACTGCTTGATGTAGTCGGAAATGGTCATATCTTTTTCACATATCCATCGGCTTTTTCTCCTCTGTGATAGTTAACTCTGTGCTTCAAAGACGTTTCCGAAGTCACTGGGCTTTTTCGGGTTGCTTCATCGTCAAGTTGAAATTGTGCCTTCCTGTTGGCCTATGCGATACCGCAAGACCGGATCGATGGACATGATTTTCAATTCTACGAATTTCAGCTATTTCGTTATCGGTTCCGTAACAGAAACGTATTCGTTTGTCTATATTTTCTTTCCTCGCGTTTTTTAAATCTTTTATATTTATTCTGTTATGGTTTTACTGTAGCTCGAAGCCGGAGTACCGTTGCCACCTCCCGAAAAACTTAAACGAAAAATTTTGATAAAAAATAAACGTCTCAAGCCAGAAGTGGAAAAACGTGAGTAAATGACTTTATAGTGTAATTACGTTCACAAAGATTTGTTTGTAATACGCAGTGAAATGCGTGGATGACGCTTCATTCGTGTGCATCGCTCTTGGATGACTTACAAACAATACATTTTTGTCTTTGATTGTTTTTCATTTGTGTCTCCATAGTTTTACGTGGGCTTGTTTTCATCGGTCAATTTCTCCCCTTTGCATGTTAGAGGTATGCGAAAGTTATGCTTTTTTTTGTCGTCAACCCTTCGGCTATCATCTGGTCAAATGCTAGGGACATCAAGAATCAAACGCCCACATTTTCAAGTCTATTCCCCCCAGGTATTCTCGTAGGAAATGGGTTACAAAACAACTGCAGAGTATCGTACTATATTTTCTCATGGTAATAGTGTCACAACGGCTACTAAAAAAGACTTAGTCACCAAGTGAAATGCGTCACGTGCAGTTTACTTGGCTGTTTGTTTTTGTCCTGCTATGCCCATAGTGTCCAACTTTACACGGACTTGGTTCTGTTGAACCATCCCTGCTTTTAAACATTGTTAGGTCTCCGGCCCAAATAGCTTCCCTCGGGGACTTGTCAAAGAGATAAGATAGGAGTGTTAGTAGAAACTTTTACACAGTGACCTCGGAGGATATGGATGACTGAACTTTATTCCGTTCGAATTAGGGTCACGGACTCATAAAGCGCAGGGGATGTAGCTTAACTCCAGTTTGGCCGAAGATTTGGCGCTCAGTATACCTCACAGACACTGCGGCACTGAAGAAGAGCTCGCAGGTTTGTGCTGACGTATGGAAATAGTATCTTCACTGTTCACCAACTGGTGGAGCAGCTATGTCTACTCCTAGCCTGCAATCTGCACATTTTTGACTCAAAAGGTGTTCGGATTCAGCTTATCAATGTCCACTATTATGGTCGCTTATGTGCAAGAACGTGCCGAGCAAGTGCATGTACATACTCACTACACCATTCTTCTATCTCAGCCCAAAGTGGAGTTCTTTTCGGTGCTAACTACCTTACGATGCAATTTGGTATTTCCCACGTGCGAAATACGTCTTTTAAGTGACTCCAGCGATTGCTTACTTTCGAATACCCCATTTTTAAGCTATGGAGGTTGACTGGTTTGCTTTCCCAGGAGGCTGCATCAGCAAGGGTGAACGTATAAAGAGTGAACGTTAAGCTAATATATCCAGGGCTCAGATGGTCTTTGACAGTGTTAATCATTTTCGTTGTTGGAAAAGTAACTCTCTGAAGCTTTAGGGCCACGCATGTATGGCAACCGTGCGAACGGAACGCAGCCCCTTAGAATGAAGGGCGTAAGCTGTCTTCATATAGTAGACTGTCAATGTCTGTTCAGTCGCTCACGTCGTGTGACACTAACTGGTACGCAACTATGATTTTGCGAAGCGGGTATGTGATCTCGCAAGTTCATCCGCGCAGTCTTCAAGGGCCTCATATTAGGTCTACCACCTAACCTTCTGACACCTACCCGTTGACTGATGTCGCAGTATGTATCTGTGGTCGACAATCGGCAGACTTTGATTTGGTATAGAGAACCGAAACCGGTTACCATAAGGTTAACCCCCGTTCATCAGGTTTGTTTGCCCGGCTAAAGCTGTCGTGACAGCGTAGGTGACCATGGACGTTTTGACTGATGTTGCCATATCAAGTCCTATGAGAGAAAGGCTGTTTTAGGCTGAGCTGCCCGCGGATTTATATAAATTAATGAACCAACACAGGTTCTTGTGTAAATACCGTCATATTCCCTCTTAGCTGTTTTTTGTGTGTAGACACTTCGATATTGCTCGTTTGAGCCCACCCAATGCTTGTGCTCATTTGGTTACACTCCTCTCCCTTGATGATGGTGAAAATGATTTGCAGTGTTTATCCACGTGCATAGTGGGTGTTAACAAATTCTGATAGTAGTTAGCGTAACATTCATTAGATAATTGTGGTCTCCGTCGAGTTTTAACAGTCAACATGGAAATGCGTTCCTTCTACATTCGTAACTCAACGTTGACTTTTTGTTCGCTCATTGGCTTGTTCGATGAGATAGCCGATCAGCCTGAGGTGCACGATGCCGGACCACAACATTCACGATTGCCGTCAGGTTGTATGCGCCGAGCGTGAATACATTTTCCACTGAACTTTAGCGATTTTGTTTGTTCATTACTTAACTTTATAGGCCTACAGGGGTAGTTTGTGACATCCTAGTAGATCATTAGCACCGCACAAGGTGTCTTCTGCTGACTGTATTGCTGCATTTATGCATCAGTGTAAAAATCGGTAAATTTTTGTCGAACGCGATGATCGGCTTCCTACTCACTAGGAGTTGTTTTTCGTTATACACACCGCACGGAGGCCACTGCTCTTTATTTTCCGTGCCTACGCCTTCTGGCCTTCTCAACTTCTGCTAGTTCTCATATTTTTACTTTAATTTTTCCAATCCCACATTTATCTCTATGTGTGGTTGCCCTATGTACGTTATTACAGAACAACTTGAACTGTTTCTCAAAGGCCAAACGGATGCAATTCAAGAGGAGAACGAGGTTTCGGAAGACCCTGATCTAACGGTGGATGACGGTGAGTGTTTGGTTTGTATCGTTTATTTTTCATGAAGAGCGTTTGTTTGCATTTCAGCGTGGTTTCTCAAGTAGGCCAATGCCTTGTTCTAGAGCACCACCTGATACATTACAAGCTTATCTCACCCTCTGTCATACTATATAGTAGCAGTTGTAAAAAACCGTTGTTGTCTGTACATCTTCATCCGGTCAATACATTTACGGAGTTGATCAAATGTGCATTTATTGGGGACTTTAGGGGAAGGTAAATGATTGATTGATCGCAGATGTCATACTCGAAACTTTCGAACACTTCAGGCTGTCATTGCAGAGCAGTCCGAGATCAGCAAACGTACTACGTCACCAAATGCGAATCAGTGCCGTGTGTGATATGGACGCTGCGATCCTGGCCACGGGAGTCGCAAGTTGTGTGCAAATTTTCGGGACAACATAACCGGCTTATATAGCCGAACGATAATCCATTTGGCTGTGGCTAGTACGCCCTGTTGCACTAGGTTTGGCTGACACGATTGGACGTTGTTAACAAGACGATGGTTAGAGTACACCAGGCGTGTGGGGTGACCTCACCAGTGGTTGTTTTGTTAGTTCTACTGCCGAGTCAAACTGAATAATGTTCTTTGATTCGTCTAGATAGACACTTTGTCGTACAATCAATGCATCGCGCCGTTTGGCAGTATTAAAACAGACATGCAGGCATCATAATGTTATTGATAAACCCACATGTGAGGTTCAAACAGTTGAACCTGCATAATGTTTTCTAATGTTCAGGTGATCCGTCAAACAGAGTGACGTGCCTCTAGTAGGTGAAAACTAAGGCACGTTGTTTATCATATGTTGAAGTGGGTAATATGGCTTCCTGTTCACGTAATCTCTTCACAACAGTGCACTCTAACAACCGATGTTTGCACATCTACTTATTTTATGCACTGTCCAATGTGTGTACAAATCTAGTCCCATATGTCCTGAAATAGATGTAGAGAGGGACAATAAGGCGGATGAGTGCATTCCACAAATAAACACTACTACAATTTTTCTCACGTGATATCAGCTTCAACCGTGGATACTGCGGTTTCTTAGGTTCTCAATCGAAACAACGCTTCGCATTGAACTTGTTGTTGCAGAATTTCTGTAGATTTGTCTGTTTGTTGCGCTAGTTGTGTCAGGCAACGCCGGATCTCATAAATGAGACTTTGCTACTAGTCAAACAATGGATTGACACAGTAGTCTACAGAATCTTTGATAGGAGATCACGTCATGCATTTGACTGTCTAAGTAGTTACCTTAGAAATCCATTTGTTGACTAGGCTGTTACTTATCAGGCAATTGAGACTTTTGTTAGTCTCTACACCACCTAGAAATAGTAATCTAGCATTCATTCGTTGCCTCGGTGATCCGTGAGTTGTGTTGTGGTTGAGCTTTTTCAATAATGCATCACTCAGTTTAATCGTTCATTTTAATTCATTCGATGAGTTGCCAACTTTTTGACCCTCATGATGTGGTTGATTGTTTTACACTACCGTTTGTTTTGTATCTGGTTCAGATATCGATAACGGTACCCGAGTTGGCAACGGAGACAGCTATGGGCCCGTGACTCCTGGGAGTACAAGTTCCGGAGTTACAGTAGCCGTGTCTCCTGCTGGTGGCGGATCAAGTGCTGACTTAAAACGATTGCAATTAAAAAAAGTTTGTCATCAGTTTGTTAAATTCTTTCTCTTCATGAGTAGAAATGAGTAATGCATTCGTTTATTTTTTGGTGTCGGAACGTAGTACTTTAGCTCTGTTTGGTTTCTCTGACATTGTGCATATCTTGTTCCTCTGTTTCCATGACTTCTGTTGTTTTCCGGCTAAACTTTCCGATTCACCACCGGAGTGTCATTTATAGACCGACAGGTTTTGCGTCACTGTTGCGATTAGCTTATATGGGCAGTTCTGATTCCTGTTGGAATTCTTGAGTTTTCATTTGTTATTGTAAACGCGTTCTTTCTAGATACACTCTTGTACACAATTTTACGGACACCAAAGTTTTTCTGATTGCAAAATGCACATACTTAAAACTTTGCACCATGATTTTTCAACAACTGAAAAAAGGCAAATCTACTTGTTAAAACAAAATTGACGTGCCTCATACACACATCTCAATCGATAGTTGATTGTTGATCTCCAGGACGAAACATGATCACCATTTCACTTGAGAATCTTTGTATGATGTTTGTCAGTGATTGCTAGTGCGATTGTGATATTCGTATAGAAGATTCTTGTCTAACATTTATCGGGAACTGTAAGAAATGAATACACTTTTGGTTTACGTCATTCCACCTGTCATGCGATGCCTCTGAGTCAAATCTCGAAATACTGCTCCTCCCAAGCTCCTTAAACTTTTGTTTTCTAGGCTCGTATTAGAATACCCAACTAGCTGTTCGTTGACCAACACAACCACCGATTTATAAGCGAGCAATTTTCAACTAATCCTCAGCATGCTGTTGGATGGCCGGACCTCTGTGTAAAGCAGATGAGGCTCAACAGATCGAAAGTTGGACAGCACACTCCGTTTTAATAGGTCCAGGTGAATTTTGAGTTGAGATGTCTGTGCAGTTATCGGAGTGATCAATTTGGATTTGCTAGATCAATTTAATTTGGTTCAACTGTTAGAAAATAGCCTAAGTTCCGTCGTGTGTATAAAAGTGGTTTTCTCTTTCCCTGTCAATTGACAGGATATGCGGCAAACTTGATATCCGTATTATTATGAGTTGTAGTATATGACTGTCTAGTCAAATATCCGTGTGGTAACATTTTAGAAGTGGCAACTCTGCTATTCATATTCCACATCATTGTTCACAAGTTTCCGTTGAATGAAATCTTGTTGAGAATTCCGTCATTCCGAAATTCTGCGCCCATATTATTCCATTTTGTGGGATGACATTCACCATTGTCACAAATTGATCTCATTTTTATCTAGTTATACACGTGTACCACTCATCTGATTCGCTTGCCCTACTTTTTCCGTCATTGTTGTGCATGGTATTTCGGTTGCAAGTTCGAATGAGATATCTGTTTACACCAATGTCTACTAGTTTCTTCCCGACGCACTACTGCATGTACATACCTCTGTTCTTTGCAATTACTGATGCAAAATTCTCGCGTCTATCTTTGGCTCTTTCTCGCTCTCTCTTTCTCTCTCCCGCACTCCGTCGTCTCTCTTCGCCATTGACTCGACGCATGCCTACTGATTTTACATCGCTTGGGTTTCAACACTCACCTATGCGGCTTCATGTTGCGCTCCCTGTTTCCTGTCTCTGTCTCCACTTTGAACTCCTCGCCTCATTGGACACTCGTTCTGGGCGGCTATTTTCATGGGGACTTAACATCGACTGTCGACTCATCACTCTTCATTCATGTATATGTGTGCATATGTATTCTCCTGTGTTTGCTGTTCGTTTGCGACTTGATTTTTATACGCCATGCCGTTTTGCCGCTGTTCTCGGCAGGAGGAGGTGAGTGACCAAAATTTTCACAACCGGACTCGTACAAACAGTTCTGATCCCATTAGCCCAATTTCGGGCTCTGTGCTAATTGAACCGTTTTTTCCACAATCATCTTACCGATGTGTTATTTTCGATTACACCAAGTTTGAGTTAGTGGCTTGAGGGTTTGTGTGGGAAGTCTCGGGCTTATGCAAAGCAATGCTTAGTAGGTGCGTAAATACTTGGTGTACTTGTCTGCGCACAGGTTACATGGCAATTTAGAACCATAGAGCACACAAATGAGTGATCATTTATAAGCACACAAGCAGCTGAACGTAATGTGGAACGACAAGAATGCAATTTTTACTTTCGTAACGCGTGCAATTTTGTTTACTCTTTCAGAAGTAATATATTTTCGTAGTATCCAATGCACCCAACTATAGCAACAGTACTGACCACTGACTTCAGCTTCCCAAGTTATCCTCCGGTTTCTCTGTCCAGCACTACGCAAAATCTTTTGAACTCAGTTTCGTACTCATCTATCGGTCGTAGACTTCCCACATCGCTGTTTTCCCTTCAGTTTAGCGATCTCTGACGGTTAATCGACTACTGAACGGTCGTACCAGTCAGCTAATTTCTATTCGGAAGTTGTTATCGAATCGCATCAAACTAGCTGTGAATGGCAATTCATCTTTGTCGGGTAAATTGATATTTATACGACATTTTACAAGCGGTTTGTCTCAGTGCCCGTACCTGCGAAGCGAAGGACGCTTGTTTCGGACTTGCTCGGTCTCCTCCGCATCAGATTAGCCAGTCACAGTGACCAAACCCAAAGGACGCATGCGCTTAACCATAAACAAAAGTGGTTTGCGCTGCAACACTGGTAGTTCCACCCATACACCACATATCCCACATAAACACGAACGAATATCACCAAGAGGTATGCGAGTGAGGCTTTTGTGTCCAGCCGGTCAATGCTGGCTAGCCGATTGATAGGCTGACTCGAAATTGAAACCGCCCATCTCTCGAGAAACAAACAGACAGAGACTGCAATGGTAAGATCCAAACTGGGAAGAGGAATATTGAAAATACAATGCCAGAAATATTCCAGTATAGGAGCACATGTTAGTGCACTCTAGAGATGGAGGATATGGTTGGAAAACAAAACTCAAGTTGGACTGGAAGACGACAGACAAGACATCAACCATGCAGTACCGCAACAGAGCTGAGGAAGAGAAAAGGTAGAAGTGGATATAACTGATATAACCTACTTGACCCTAACATACTCGTCGTCTCTTGACCGACGGTGTACTGTGAGTACGCTGATGACCTAGTAATCCCACGCGACCAGTGCATTCGCGGCCGCACACATTGCAACGCCATGTATGGCACCGGTGATTCGTTTGCGTACTGTGCGTTTCCCTACCTGATTGCGTAATAGCTGCTCGTCGAACTTGCGGAAACCTGTCCGATTCATACTTCTCCAGACCATCCGGTTCAACACTGAATCTTCCCAAGATCTGAAATCAATGTTACCACGTGGAAGACTCATTTGGATAACATCCTGGTATTTCAGCTTTTGGCCACTAGGATTTTACTTAGCTGATTTCACCTGCTCGTATGACAGCCGCTTCGGAATAAGGGTCATTGTCTATCTGACGGATGTGATCTAGCCAATGAGGCTGATTCAGCTCCAGCATGACTTCCATTCCGTCCATATCCAGTCGTTGCAGTAACTCAGTGTTCGGAACCATGTCCGACCACTGATTGTCCAGCATGTCTTAGATTTTGCAAATGGAAACGGCTCAGCTAGCACACTTTCCGCGTGTACGATGTCTAAGCTTTAGTACCGTACAGTAATACAGACAGCACCATTGACCGGTAGACTCACAACTTAGTGGTCATCCTTAGGCTGTGGTTCTTCCATACAAGTCTTCAAAGACGTACTAAAGCAGCATGAGTCACATCGGAAACTGGGCCTCACGGTTTGTGAATGGTTTTCCAGATAGTACTCCTCGTACTTGTCTACTAGACTAGGATTTTGCTTCGGTCCCCGTTCTCGGCTTTTTACTGCTCATTTTTCAAATCTACTTGCAGGCCACATTAAGTACTTACTAGTTCACAGGCAAGCAACAAATAGCTGCTCGATTTCTAACAAACATTCTAAGTTATCAAGCTGTTTATGGGGCGTACACATAGTATACCGAGATATGCCTCTGCAGCTTATGGACTAGGTGAAGTGGCTATGTTAGGTAACCCCTAGCTGTTAAGCTCAACACGCTCTATTCCAACATTTGCCACGTCGTATGTTCCAGTCTGCATTTGGACAAGCACTTGTGTGTGCAGGAATGTGAGCGTTTGATATGTACCTTAATTTTGGTGTTGAGGTTCACTTCGGTAACGTTGTGCAGTTTTCACACCAGTGCACCTACTGTTTCTGTTTTTGTTTCTGTTCTACCCTCACATTTCCATAGGGAAGCCTAACAGCAGAGGAAGAACAGATAATGATGGCTCAGTATCATCACACGGGTGCAACGAGCAGCATTCATCCATTGCTGTCCTCATTCATCAACTATGCTCAGCCGGTAAAATTTCAAGGGTTCGATGTTGCCGAAGGTTAGTCCACACTGATGATTAGCGTACTCTTGTGTTCATTTGAAACTATTAAGTTTGTTTCCATTTTGTTGCTTCTCGGCTGAGGTATCCTCACAGTACTCACTTTATCCGTCCACGTTCCTCAACGAACACCTTGGAGATGGGATGTTGGTTGATTCACAATGTATCGTTTTCTATCGCTTGTCTTGTTTAGTATCTTATTCCGCACATTCTGATTTAAAAACCTAATGTGAACATCTACTCATATATGTGTATATGTAAACTGGTTGACTGGTATTCTGTTGTCGTCACAGCAAGGATGTATACCACACCGGGACGAAGCTCCATTCTAGCGTTTTCTTTTCCCAATTCCAGATAGGCTAGCTGGGAAGCCCATACAAATGCGAATACTGTGAATGATGTTCATTTTACGCTATTTATTGACTGTTATTTGGCCAACTGGTTTTCACTGCTTTGTTAATCTAAACCGAAACAGACCACTTCGTTGAGTTATTTTTCTTCTAATAAATAATGTGAAACCGGTAAGCCACAGATACTTTTCCCTGTTATTCAATTTATCGTTAGGACCAACAGTTATTAAACGGAACTCGTCTACAGGGATTAATTTCATCTTCGATTGTTTATTGGCCAGCTAACCGTGCAGAATGACAGTTTTGTGAATTCTCAACTTTTAGTCCCTTCTTAACATTCGTCCCATTCTTTGTTCACCTATCCACTCATGTATATACACACACACATATATATACTTTGTTGGCCTGATCAGTTTCACTGTTCCTTTTTCCCTTCTCTCCTTTTATCTACTGCCTTCACGCGATGGCTCTCATTTGGGGTGACTCGAAATCAGATGAAAACATACACTTTCATATGTCCTCATTTAGTGAAACCGTGTCCTTGGGACTAATGAAAAATCAGGCCATCGAATATGTCAAGTATCCCATTCACTATCGGACTTGACCTTTTCCCCTATGTTTGTGTGTATGTTTATTTTGCTATCCGTATGTGGTTGAGGCATCTGCGCTGCGAGCGCGGTTTTGTGTGTTTTGTTGTGATCGTGGCTGTTATCAGTTTACGACGTTGTGTCGCGTTACTGTTTCGGCCCACTTTTGCATGCGGTCACATTTCGTTCTTGCAATGAAATGTGACCATTTTTGATACCCTGTGCCCCTTGTCTGCTCAGGTGGTGGATTTGCCCCAGCAATACTCCTCGTACTGTCTTGAGTCTTACTTTGTCAGTTGTCATCTTGGTCATTATCCGACTAATCGATACAGACATCTGTCTTTGGTTTTTCGTGTCCAAACCTAGTGATGATGCAGCTTTATCTTGCAAAAAAGGGTGTGATCTACTTCATACGCTTTCAGAGTACACATTACGTATTGATTTCATAA
Source organism: Paragonimus westermani (assembly GCA_008508345.1). Lineage (NCBI taxonomy): Eukaryota > Metazoa > Platyhelminthes > Trematoda > Plagiorchiida > Troglotrematidae > Paragonimus > Paragonimus westermani. The sequence goes on along the minus strand of QNGE01002843.1, from coordinate 88,194 downwards.
GCACTTTATTGCACCTGCTGTATACTCATTTCGGTACACACAGCAAGTAAACTCTTGAGTACTGCCCAGTTTTCTTGTCTGCCTTTACCATATGATAGATTTCGTTGGAGTCCAGTTATCTGGCAGTTTGCATTTCATCTTATTTCCAGTTTGAAACCCATTGGCTTGTTCTAGAGCAAGCTGGCGTTTTATATCTTACATGTGGCCTCTGTGTTAGTACTTACTTTCAAGTGTCCTCCTGTATAAACTGTCGATTATCCGACTGAATTTTATCACTTACTCCTCCTGTGCTTTAGTTGTAGCCATCGAATCACTCCACTCATATCGTTGGATCATTTGCACACGTGGTTACATGGAATAGCAAAACTCAAAACGCAGAGTTGATTTCAGCTTCGATACCTTCAAATCGATGCGGTAACTTATGTATAGTTGTGTGGTCAAGCCCCAACCGCTCGAATTATTACTGTTTGCCAATCGCTGGAAGTATAGTCGAAACCATGTGAGAATACCCTATCGCTTCTGCAGACCAGGCTAATTTATCGTAAATTTTTAACTATTTAAAGTGTGCCAAGCCTGAACCGGTACATCTTGTCGACAATCGCAGGTCACCACTCAAAAGTGCAGAGACTTATCACTACTGTGTCTCAGTTTTTGCTACCCCTCGAAGTGGGTGATGTGAAGATGAAGAGGTAACTTGTTTCGATTCTCCTAGCAAGACACGTTGCTTCTGAGGTTCGTTTTTTAGAAGGGAGCACGTGATGAAATTAACTTGATCTCTTGAACAGTTATCCATCAGAGTGAATCATTTAGGTAATCCTAAAACCCACTGCCCTATTCTAGAGTTGTTGTTACCGTCGATTCTGTTCACAGCATGGTTGGCCGCCATCATCTTGACTCCGCAATCAAACTTTTCTGTGTAGTTCCAAAACGTAGTCCAGTTCCCAGGACGTCTTATGCATAAATTTAACTGCCTATGTTCAACGCATGGTTAGCAGTGGATTACTAACCGATTTACTTAGTCTATAAAAGTTACTGTGTCAAAAGTGAAACGTTATCAAAGAGCATTAGTACCGGTTGCTTACAAGTCATTCTGAAGTCGCGTGCTTCCACTCATGTCTAGGATGTATACTGGTAATATCCACCTTGTGCGTATAACACTGTATGTTCCATAATATCAAGCGCCTTACGACGTATGAGTTTAATACCCTGCTGTGTTATGTGCATGTGTGCATCTCACATCACGCCCAGCGGACTGTCCCTTTGTCGGAGTATTCTGTTCTTGAGTTTGTCGCCAATATTTCCTCCATCAGTTGAAGTTTCAGTTTCATGCATGGTTTCTGTTCGGTTCCGTGGAGCTTTGTGTTTAACCCGCTTTGTTGTTCCATCTAACTATCTCGACGTCTGCATGTGTTTCCGTATGGGTCGACAGTGTTTAGGCCATTTTATTCGTACACCTCATTCGTGATACTTCTTTGTGCTTGTTGTTTTGTGCTCTTCATCGTACTTGTCTGTACTGTGAACCTCCTGTCACTCCCACTCATTCCTCTGCATGTTTGCTCTATGAACAGAACGCAACCTGTCCCACCATATGTCGTCATTCAACGAGAATGTGGCCCTGGGCTTAATTAAAAAAGCATGCATTGGGTTTGTTAAGTATCTTTTTCGTTCAGTCCATCTGATTATCGTCGTCGTCTTGACTGTCTTTTTGTACATCTCGTTTTTTAGTCCAGATTGTCTTATTTATTTTGTGTTTCTCTATATACCTGCAATTTCGTTGCTATGTCCTTGATTACGCAATCTATGCTAGCTACAACAAGCGACAAATGAGTCGAATATATCCTCGTGGAAATCGTGTGGACTCGAGTAACTACATGCCTCAGGTAAGGGACTTTATTCTGACTATGCAGTTCACCGACGATATCTTATCTGACGCTATAACACTTTTTGTCGTTACTTGGTTTTTCCCAACGTTTTGTTTATCACTGGTAATCGTCGTTTCTGATGTTTAGCCCATATCTAGCTAATGGGTGGTGTTGAGCTCAGCTCTCACCTCTAGCTTACACTGTTTGGTCACTTGGTTTGCTTCACTGTCGAACAACGTAGCCTGCTCAGTTCAAGTGTGTTCGAGACTGATTGAGAATTCCAGTATATTCGAAGCTTGCAGATACTCAGTAATCTAATTTGTTAGCGATGTTCAGCTCCCGACGCAAGATCTTTGTCAGACTAAGATAAACCAGGTGAAAATTTGGCGAAATTTTTGGTTGACTGGACGTAAGCAACTGAAATTGAAAGCTAATAGGTCATAGGTCATTTGTGCAACTAGGTTCATATCGCTGATTTAAGCTGAACTAAGTTGCTTAGAAAACTAGCCAGAACTAAAAGCGATACAATCGTCGAGATAAGTTGATCGATTTTGAGTAATATAGCTGGTTCATTCACAAACTAATGTCATCGTGTGTCGCCTCACCTGGCCTTCAGTTTACTCGTTCCATGACCCGATCGTCACGCACCAGAATGCTGCCAGTTCTGTTTACAGTGCTGCTGATCTTCGCATTTACAAAGGCCTCTGTGGCTGAGAGCTTCTACCTAATTCTAAACCGTCAGCTAATTAACCTGACATTTTGCGGATCGATTTCATGAGCCATCTCTAATATGCGATCGTCGATCGGTATGTTCAGTTCGATGGAAATGTGTTGATTTGGTTAAGCGAATTAAGGTTACGTATACGGTACACAGAATGATCTTCGACAGTTTTCAACTTGCAAAGTTCATTTTTATACAGCTAAGTGAAACGCGAAATGTAACGTCTTCTATGAGTTTTACAAAAGGTGAAACGAGAGTGGATTGAATGCAATCACAAAACAAGAAGTCGAATGTGAACTGATTTCAGAGCTGACGCTCAGGCAGTTCGGCAAAGCATTGTTACTGCGTTATTTTTCCCCACCACTCCAATGAGTGATGCTCACTGGGCAATGTATACTGAACTCTTTTTTTTTCACCGTGGACGGGATGAGTGGGGCTTACCCGTTAAACTCTATTCTAGGCCAGCGACCGGCCCCGTTATTAATTTAACCGTACAACACGAGGTAAATCCCTCACAGCAAGAAAATAGAAAGGCATTTTCTGTATCGATTTGAGAAAACGTGGAAGGCGGCTTGTTCGACTTTTGAACGGATCAGAAACAAATGTCAGTACATTCTTGAACAACCAAACCGACTTTCATCTATGAGGGTGAAATTTATTATTCTTGCAGATACCAAGGAGGCTTCTCATTCGAATAATAGAGCTGCACTCTTGAAATGTGGCTTGATTTGTAAAGCCCTGATGGCTGGCTGGAAATACAAAATGAACTGAAATATTCCACTTCTCAACAGTGTAGTATTGTCTCAGTGATGACTTCTTGGGGGTGAGTTTGTTTTACTAAATAGAAAATGAAATCAGCAATATTAAATTGATTGCAGATGTCACCTTGGTTCACAGGCATACTTGTGGAAATCTTTTTGCTCTTCTTCTGTTCAGGTAGCCAATGAAATCATTGTCGTGGAGTAAGATAATGCCTCGATGCTGTTTTCCCGCTTCTGTAGCTTTTCTAGTTGACTAGTACAAAATCTGGACCTGAACATCACAGGGAACTAATGGGATATCAGGACAGGAAAGCTGTACAAAACTACCATGATGAGATGCTTAGCAATTATCTTTTACAAGACTGGTGGGATATCGAGAGTGGAATCTTAAAGTTTTTGATCTACAGCATACATGGAAGGTCCATTTCGTAAACGGATAGAATATATTACTTTAACCTTGGTGACGTTTGACACGGAAAACTGCTTTCAAACGTGCCGTTTTGCGTTTTATGATTACTTTCATTTCCGTTCTTTTTGAATTATTCAAACACGTATAGTATACTTTGTTTTTCATGTTTACATATATTTACCCCATGAATGAACTTTTTAGACTGAAACTGTTTTCTTTTGATTATTTCCCTGCACTCGAGTGACATGAGAACTGTAGACCGGACGAGTATGCCATGGTTACGGAAACCGCCACAACAACATCAGGTTTCTGTGCTCACTCCGATAGAGTAGTTAGCAAGTGCACATCTGCGAAGTCGCATCAATTCTGAGCCACGTTACGGCAGTCCACATCGCTTTCCCTCGTTAATTGTTCACTAGTAGAATTTTCGGTATCAACACGGTTAGTTTTTTTGTCCGAGCGTATATCATTGGCTGATCACCCACTTATTCAGAGTGTGTGGGAAATCATTCAGATGGCGTGGAGTGACGTTGAGCTACTACCGCTTGTACACACAGGGTGATGTTCAACGCACACGCAGTTGTACTCTTGCGAAGGTTCTCTCTATCTCAGCTGATCCCTGTGCACACTTGTGTGAGTCCCGACTGTCTCTGAGAGACAACCGCCATGGTTGTAAAGCGTTTGCTTTCATCTGGCTGTCTAATTTGAGATTCGTTGTTAGCGCAATGTCAACCGTCTACAAGACGGATATTCGCCACGGTCGTCGTGTTTGTGTCTCAACACGGTGATGCAGGATGGGTTAATGGGGCGTGGACAGTTTCAAGGCATTCGCGAACGATGTCTGTTTGTTCTGCCACCCCGGCGTTCTGTAATTTCTCTTAGCTCTGAAATGGTTTTAACACATTTGCTAACTGAACTTATGCTCCTGTGTGTACATACGACCACAATTCATTTTAATCGAAATATTGTAGTTCCAGGTAGCTCATGTAATCACGAATGGAATACCGCGTGTCAGAACCGATTCGGTCACATTGACCACAGGCCTGTTTCTCGTTATAAACTAGTGGGGCGAATCACTACAGGCTCTTGTAGAGTATTCACCCTGATTCTCTTCACGTGTAGTTCGTTCAACAGTCCAAGGAGAAATATAGAATTTGCTACTTGTTAAACAGACGTAAGCTTAATCAAAAATATCACAATGAGACTTCCCTCCAGACGTTGGTAAGCTCTGTGAAACGTCTTGGAAATGTATTCTCCTCAAGTGTCAATAAAGTGATGAACTCACGAGGTGGTAGCATACGCTATTGGGACCAGCACTTAGGTTTGTTACTAAGCCTGTTAAGTATTTCTATTTTTGGCTTCGGGTTTTTATCCGGATTTCATTTGTATCCAACAGCCAATAATCGGACGCTCCCTTTTGGTATAAAATTGTATGAATCACTCTACCATGTGATGCCATACTGTACAACCCCCATCTGTTTGGTGAATAACTTATGCGTTTCTGTACATCCGGCCGATGTGTTTTGCAATACTTTACCACCTCCCTCTTTCATACCATATGTTCATAGCCTCCATGATTCTATATCTTCTCGTGCACAGATATTTTGGAATGCCGGTTGTCAAATGGTCGCTCTGAATTTTCAAACACCCGATTTGGCCATGCAGCTAAATCAAGGCAAATTCGAATATAACGGGAACTGCGGGTAAGGATAATAGACTGATCATCAAGCTTTACGGGAGTCGGTTATCTTTGACTTCATTTTGCACGCTCAGTACACCTCTCCCCCATGTTCCCGGTACTTCCCCAAAAGTAGCAATGTGGCGGCCAAAAAGCTCATTCACATTGGCTGAAGCAAGGCCAAAAACTACTGCGTGCAGTTTGTCCAAAGCGTTTCTCGTCTTTTGCAGTTCATTGAGTAGGCGGTCGTTGTTCTGGCTAACTTCCTGTTCAGATTTAATTAGATTGGAAAAACAACGCTAATATGTGTGCCTATTTTGCTTTCGATGTGAGTTGTGATAGAGTTTCAAGAACAATGTTCTCTCTATCATGTCATTATTTAAACCACTGACGGCTTGATCGGAAAAGATCACATCACCCATTCTAATAGATGCCAAGAACTCATACATGAACTTATTCGTCATGACTTTGCTATCGTTGCATCGTTTGTTTCGGAGTGTCCACATGCACACACACATACCCATGTAATCTCCTATGATGGAAACGTTTTCAATCATCCCACCTCCCACCGTCAGGCCGATAACGAGATTGTGGCCTTCGGTAGTCGCCACGTTAATCTGCATGACATTATGCTGGGTCGAACGGGGTAGCAATCTGAAGAATGTACGATATTCAGGAATGCTCACCTAAATCGATTAATGCTGCCGAGTGCGCCCTAATGACAATGCTGACGGTTGGCTCCACTCATTCCGGACGACTGAGTGTTCATTCATTTCACATGTACCAGTACGGCAATTCGCGTGCATCAACCGTGTCCTGTTCTTGTCAAATCCAGGCCAGCTAACCCTGTCCGATTTTTTATCCAACACGAGTTCGCGACACAACGCGTCCTACACGTGTTCATTAAAATTTAAACATTTGAAGTGGGCTGAGCTGTGATAAAATCATCAAATTTTCCAGCTACGAAAATGTGGAAATTTCGCAGTGTTACTACGTACGGTATTGTTTCGTTTGGCTTGCTATAGATTTGCACCCGTTAACATCAAGCTAAACCAAGAACGTATTTACAGACCTTCGGATGTCAAATTGTTGACTTTTAACATTTGCCCGCATTCGCATCTGTGCACGATGAATCGCTTTTATCATAAATCAAACAAACACAACACTTGATGAAATCATTCGTTAATAAGGGAATAAACGGTCAAATAAGTGTAGTGTGACACTGTCAAAACGCAATAACCGTTTTAACAAACCGGGTACTATCAAGAGGAAGTCACTGATCCGAAATTGTTTCCTTATTGCGTATCCTGAAAGTCTCATTATGGCGAACAGGTTGACGTTCTTCACTCAGTTGCATCTGCTGTAGCGTGTCAACAGTTGCGGTTGCGTGGCTCATACTCGCAGCTGTAAATATTATCAGTCACACTGAACAGATTCCGTCATACGTAGCACTCATCACGCTTATCGGGTCAGAATGCAGAGATCCCCACCGTTTATCCCCTATGGTGCATATGAGAGCAGCATCCGTTGATTTTGATCTGTTTGGTTCAGCCGAACGAAAGTTCAAAAGCGACACCGGATAATATCACACAAAATAGATGATGTTAGCTACGTTCATTATTCAGTTCAATTGCCGGATGAAATTTCACTTGGGTGAACCGTATTATGATGCAACTGCGCCCTACGCACTGGATGCTATTCTCAGAAATGTAGAAAGGCATTGATATGGACACAATTACTGCACAGCCTCACAGCAAACAAAAAATCACTGGGTCATACGACTTCACTTGCCGAAATGGTTGACGATGTGAGTCTAGGTCTGGGCGTCCTGGCGTATCTCAGCCCACACACAACCATGAATCCTCACAACATCAACAATTCCATACTGCATCGGCAGTCTCCCAGTATAAACCGCGTCACCCTATCTACTGCATACAACAGGGTGGATAGGCGAAAACATGCTACTGCTGTTCCCTCACCCCTGCCCACTGTCCTATTAAATTTAGCTCTCAGGCCCCTCCCGACTCCCAATTCTGATAACTTCTCTGCAGGTCCCACAGCAAATATAATTAATCATAGTAACACTGTGCCGACAAGTCCCAGCTCTCGCCACTCAGTCTCAGGCCTCTCTCGCTCTGTGCTTCGACCTAGAACGCAAATTATAAGTTCCTTCAACGTTCGTACTCTAAAACAGATAGGTCAACATACTGCTCTCTCACGAACGTTGGACTCGCTACATATTGATGTTTGCTGTATCTCAGAGACTAGAATCCACGACAGTAGTCAACGTATGGAATTGACAGCACCTGCACTTTCTGCCCGATACTGGTTGTACACTTCAGGTGACTCTCCGGCCGTCGACACCGGTCAAGCGGGAGTAGGTATAGTCCTCATTTCGACGGCTGCAGCCGCATTGATAGATTGGATTCCTGTTAATAGTAGACTTCGTGCCGTCCGCTTGGCGGGTTCTGTTAGGGTTGGTTCTAGATGTAAAACCGTCAGAAATCTTTTCGTTGTGTCTGCTTATGCTCCTCATAATCACAATCATCATCGTCATAGGCGGCAATACATCAGTGGATCACACTACTGTTTATGCTTAGTGACGTTGGCGTGAAGGACGTCTTTTATTCGTATCTGGCCGCTCTCCTCCGGTCGACACGTGGTTCTGATATAGTCGTTCTGGC
>QNGE01002843.1:23862-70394 GCA_008508345.1 Paragonimus westermani | reverse complement strand
TCACAGCAATCCTGCAGAAGCACTTTGCATTTTGAGGCTGCAAAGCGCATTCCGAAGTATTTGGCAGAACGCGAAATAGCGTCTAACAATAATTGTGCCGACTGAAAGTTGTCAAACCGCAACAGCTTGTCGTCAGCATAATCAAGATCAGTCAGTCTTTCACCAGGTAGGAGGTCCACGTCAGCATCTTGTGAGCGCCGGAGACAATCCTCCATTATTTCGTCTATGACGATGTTGAACAAAGATGGTGACAACGGACAGCCTTGACGTACGCCGCTCATGGTGCCGAAACTGGCAGACAGTTCACCGGAGGTGCCCTTGGTTAGCGAATGCCGCCCTAGCCACAGAGACCCGTACTTCCATTTTATTCTCGTCACCTCCGCCACTGCTGATGCAGCATCCCAGATACACAAACTGTTCATCAATCCCCATGAATCCATTATCCAACCTGATATCTATTGATGGACGGGCTTCCTGGATCAGTGGCACGGATTTGTTTGAACCCTGTTAGTCTTTCTGGAGGCATAGTCGGTTTCCATTTCCATAACGTTCTTCATGAACCAAATCTCATAATCAACGATCAGGTTACTTTTGGCCTTCCTACAGAGACATCTGTCAAACTTGTTACGTGACCTTTCAAGAAGATTGTTTTCTATGGTATCTGACAACTCCGGGAATTTGTCAGAAATCCGGTGTTTCTCTAACCCACGAGCCACCATGTCACACGCTTTATTACTCGCTTTGTGATTGTCTGCGAGATTCCAGTCCAGTAGCTGTTGGAATTTCTGTGATTATGGTCGTTTGTAACCCGATTTGATTCATGTCTGTTCGCTTTGCATTTGATTAGTTTGTTTTAGAAGCCACCGTATCGTAAACCCGTGAGTATCTTAGACACACTGTAGATAGGGCTTATAACTTTGTGGTTACCGGTTGGAATCTATTTTGTAAGTCCTGAAATCAAAGTCACTTATCAGCCTTCCCTATAAAACGAGTGCGTTTGGTCAGTTCAAATAGCCTATCTTCGAAAACATGGAGGGCCGCGTCATCTTGGGGACTGTTGCTATCACACTGTCAACATCCAGGTAGAAATTCGCTGCAGTCTGATTGATGACCGGTAATCTTATGACTAAGCTTTCTAAACCGTGCAACCTGTCATTCATAACCCATCGAGCCTGTCGCTTCCTCGGGAACCGTGTGGTTACTTCTCTATACTATCATCCTTTCATATAGATTGCGACGTTTCTTTTTTAATTGAACCACTGACAACATGTGGTTACAATGTCTTTACAATGAGTCTTACGTTTATTCGCCATACGTATTTAGCTGAATGATTCGACTTTTTCACACTCTGTGGAAGTGCTCTTGCTCATTTAGAGATTTGGTTTTATATCAACCAATTTCACAACACACATTTTCCAGCTTGCTAGCATGGGAATCGATTCATCCGAGATTGCAGATGTTCCGGCAACAGCGAACGCCAAACGTACTGCTGGTACTGGATCGAGTGGAACCGGTCTTGGGATTTCTGGATCGAGTGGTACTTCTGGAGCCGGAGACACAATCGGTTCGAACAGTACGAAAAAGGAGGATAAAAAAGGTTGGTTGATTCTTAGCATTCTGACCTGCCTTGGGTTTCAGTTTCACTTATCAAGTCAGGTATGCGTTCGTTCATTCACCCAGCTAGTGTTCCTACGATCATGTTTTGCTGTTGCGAAGTTTGTTATCCAATTATTAGATTCATATCCGTCGCGTTTGTTTGGTCAACATTCTTGCTGCCATTTTTTAGCGTTTAGCTTATGGACCCCGTGTATGGTGCTTTTCGGGGGGATTTTAACACACTCCGCTTCATCAAGTATGTTCCGTTGCATGTGGAAAGAAATCAACGCACTAGGCTGTCGACTACCTTAACACTATTTTCGGGGTGACTACACCGGTTGGTGACGTTACACTCGTGTGTGTGTGTGCGTTGATCTGTTCGGTTGTTCTGCTTGAAATAAGTCGCAATTATGACTTCGTTACGTGTCTACCGGCATTTTGTTGTCCATTTCTTTTTTTCTCATCCAAATTTGTAATGTTTGCTTTTCGGCTACCAAATTCATCAGAACTGAGAGTGAATATATCCTGCGATATGTTAACATTTCGTTTATCTCCATCGGTTGCAGGCTTAGTAGTACAGTAAATACATTTTCACAGATAAAGACAAACAGTGATAGGACATAAAATCATATCAACCATTATGTGGTCAGCATCATGGCAACGCGGTGGGCTACCTCGACCACTTTTTCGCGTATAACGCTGGCTGGTACGTTCGGATAAAAATCTCATTGCCGTTGCTCAGTAATTGCGAGTTTCTTTCGTGCAACGCTATATTGAATTAAGTAACTAGGTCAACTTATTGACGTGGTTTTGACACGTTAGTAATTGTCAACGTCGGATTCTTATCAGTAACTTCGGCAAGTTGAAAATGGTCCATCATTAGTGGTTCCAACCATCTCGGGCTAGGTTTGGCCACTCGTCTGCATGCATAAACACCACTGCTACTGCAAGTACACTGGGAAACATAATGTTACCTTAGCCCGGGCGCAACGATGTAGCCACAAGCTTCAATAATATTGTTTGCACTTCCCAAGTGGCACTTTTTTCCGCTTTTCGTGTGCTCACTTTGTCAGCAAATGAAGGACAGTCATTGATTAATCGCATAACCAGTGCTGCTTGAGAGAAACATTGATTTAGTTTCGTTAGTAATTCGAGAAGACTGTGCAGTTTCAGAAGTGGAGGTAAGTAGGAGATAACGAAGGGTGTTTGTACCAGGATCTAGTAAAAGGGGAAGAAGTACATTCAGAGAGATTCAAGTAGAAAGCACGTAACACGGGATTTTTGCTGAACGCTTTCCGTCCGTTGTGAAATTATGAAACATAATAGTATCAACAAATGTCACCGCAACGAAATAGATGTTTTAAGGATGCAGAAAAAATGAGACCTTTCCATAGCAAACCGAGGAAAACAGCTGGTTAAAAGTACATCCAAAGAGAGTACATCCGGAGAGCGCGTTCTTGAGAGTGTGGTGATTGTGAGATGGGTGCAGTCTAATCAGACTAGACTTTGACACGGTTTGACGCATCACGATGACCAATTGCGATAAACTGGACGATGTGGTGACCACACCGACAGAGTCACTCTTACTATGCAGGCCAATAAGTAGAGATCTAAAAAATTACAATGTCATGGTCATCTGAGTTGAGGGTTGGAAGAAGGTTTGCATTTTTTTCGGGAAAATGTGCCAATTCTGGTAAACTACTACACACCTGCTACCTTGCGGTACAGGCTTTCGAGCCAAAGGTCTTGGTTGAGAACCCTAATCGTTCTCCTGTCTAGGTCTGGGTGCTCTGGCTGTATCTCAGTCCATATAAGACTGTGAATGCTCACAATAGCAATAATTTCATACTGCATCAGGTGTCTCACGGCACAAATTGGGTCATTTTATCTGCTGTGCATACAGGATAGATCGGTGAAAAATGCTATTACTGACCCTTCCTTCACTGTCCATTCGAATTTAGCTCTCATCCCTCCTTACGACCCAAATCTAAAGCAACTATTCTACAGGCCCTCAAGCAGATGTAGCTGATCATAGCAACACTGTGTTCGTGAGTCCCATCTCTTACCATTCAGCCCCAGACCACCGTCGTCCCTCGTTTCGATCTAGAATGCGAATTAGTATGGTTGCCTTGAACGTTCGCACACTGAAACAGGTAGATCAACAGGTCGCTTTCGCACGAACCTTGGACTCGTTAAATGTGGATGTCTGTTGTGTTTCAGAGAACAGAATCCAGAAGAGTAGTCGACGTATGGAACTAACAGCACCCACACTGTCTAGCCGATGTTGGTTATACACTCTGGGTGATTCTACGGCCGCTGTTATCGGTCAGCTGGAATAGGTACAGTCCTCAGCTGGACGGTCACAGGCGAACTGATAAATTGGATTCATGTTAACGTTAGACGTTTGTGCCGTTTGTTTAGCAGGTTCTTTTAGGGGCGGCTCTAGATGCCTATGCTCCAACGGACTCTATTGACGTCGTTCTCAAGGTTGTCTTTTAATCGGATCTGACCACTCTTCTTCGGTCGATACATGGTTCCGTTATAGTCGTTTTGGCCGGAGATGTGGACACTCAGGTCGCCCGTTTTGGTGAGGCTGTGTTTCGTTTAGATGGCACGTTTGTGATAGCATCACATCCATCGGATAGTGGGTGGCGGCTGTAGCAACTGCGTACTGAGCACAAGTTATTTTTGACCAGCAGTAGTTTTATGCATCGTGCACGTCATTGTTATACTTGGCTCCATTTTTCTCGGAATCAGGCCCGATTCTCGATAGACCACATGGCTGTCAATTATGTACGGTGGGGCTCCATTCAGGACGTTCGTGCTTACTGGAGTACGTATATAGATTTGGATCACACATTAGGTCCTAATAGCTGTTGGACCCAAATCTCATAGAACATTCAGGAAGCAGGTAATATAACATAAGCAAGGCGGTACGTGGGTTAAAGAAACGTTGGGTTCCAGAACAGTCTCTAAGTTCTTAAATGCCAGATATGGCGTTCCTCCTGGGAGTTCATGATGCACGTTTAGGACAGGTATCCGCAGGAAGCTAAAGCTTATCCTGGTCGCTGAGTTAGCAACGAAGGTGTTCAGAAGCGGGTATTTGGTAGTGATTGTCAAATAGGTTGTTTTGTCGGATCTTTAAGTTGACAGACTTGGATGGTTAGGCCATGAGGTGGGAATGCCATCTGTTCGTCTGCCACACTGAGCACCTTTTGCCGACGCGGTGGCCGACTGGCGTAGTGTGCGAGGTCGACAGTTAATGACCTGGTATAGAGGAATGAAATCGTTCACTAGGAGGTTGTCCACTATAGATCGGGCTCGTCTCCCGTGTTGGGGCCCTCGAGCCTCATGGAGTTGGTGGCTGGCGACGTTATGTGAGGTGGCAGCTAATCACACTCAGTGGCGTGAATGTTATAGTTGTTTAGGCGCGTTGTCGGCGAATCATGTCTTACTGTCACTTCTATCTCGGTTGTTCGTTTGCAAGTTGTAGGCACGTTGTGACTGAATGTTGGAATAGTGGTAATTGGGTCCTTTCCCCTGTCTTGCTCTTTTTTTTCCGTTCCTGTTGTGGAATTGCCTTTTCATTCATGATTGTGTGGCAGTTAAGCATCGATGAGAACCACTGGTATGCGGTTTTTGTCCGTGGTGATGATGATGACCTAACCAACGTGCGTGTAACAAGGGTGCAATAGACTAAAGTGGTTGAATGTATTCCTTCTGGATTTATCCGAGGCGTTTGTTAGTGTTAATTATATAGTTTTACATGTGAACCTTCACTGTTGCAATACCCCTTACTTGTATGGCTCACTAGGTGTGTCAAAGTTAATGGCGAGGATTGTTGCAGCTTTCTCGTGAGCTGTTTGTAACCAGCACTGGTTTAGGCATCATTCACTTCATTGCTATACTTGGCGCCAGCCTTCTTCGAATCAGGCCTTGTCTGGGATAGATCACTCAGCTGATAGTTATTGGTGGTGTGGTTCGATTCAGGATTGTCGTTCTCATTGGACCTTGCGTTGGTACATTGTTGTTTCGTTCTTACTTTTCCTGTGCATCAACCGCACCAACAGCAGTGACTTGCTGTTGAGAAACTGGCTTTACCATTGCTAAAGCATAATTACCAAACCAGCTTAGAAAGCTGCCTCAGTAGTTCTCACTCCGAAGATGCTAATAACTGCTGGACGAAAATCCCACAGGCCATTCACGAAGCAAGTACTATAGCATGCGTCACAGGGGTTCATGGGTTGACACACATTGGATGTCGGAGAAACCCCTGGAGTTGTTAAAAGCCAGACAGAACAGGTTTAGGACGGATATCCGCAGGAAAGTGAAACGTAGTCTAATGGATGATCGTGAGATTTGGTTAATTGAACAATTTAGGGAAATGGAGACCGCTTTTCCTTCGGGGAACATCGACAAACTCTTCAAGCTGACCCTTGGCACTTGCCTTAGGCGACACTCTCTCAGTGAAGCTCTCAGGGATACAGATGGCACACTTATCTGTAATAAATCCAGTAGGTTACAGCCGTGTTCAGAACACTGAGGGTCATTTTAGCCGGCCTGCTGCTTCTGCTATGTTGCCACCACAAACTTGGAATGTAGCACCCTGGTCGTTAGAGTTGGGACTACTTATTGAGACTGAGGTCCGCAATTGCTTCTCGGTTCCCAAATATAATAAGCCTGCCGGCCCACATGATCTGGTGCCGGCACTTTTCAAAGGTGGAGAGGCGTCGGTAGAGGTTTTGACTCTTGTTCCAATATGTGTGTACGACGAAGGCCACCCCTTCCTGATGAGGTCATGCGGTAATAGTTCCCATATTCAAGTAGGAAGTTTGGGGATCTTGCGAAAACCATAGGGGAATTAGCTTGACCTATCACTACCAGAATTCTGGCACTCAATACACTTCGTCGACTCACTGCAGTCCAGGAGTCAGACATTATGAAGGAACAGGCAGGGTTTCGTCTTGGGTGGGGATGTATAGATCATAGTTTTACTGTTCATCAAATTGTGGAACAGTACCATGTGCACCGCGGACCATCAATTGCCGTATTTTTCAAATTAAGGGATGCATTTGATTCAATGGACTGATCTACACTTTTAGAATCGCCTAAACACATGGTTGTACCGGCCTAGTTTGTGAACATACTGTCGGTACTTTATTCACACACTTCAACTCAGGTTGGAGTTTACCGTGAATCGTCTGAGAGTTTCGGCACCATGGACGGCGTACGTCAAGGTTGTTCATTTTCAGCATTTTCGTTTGCTCCTGTCATAGACGAACAAATGGAGGACTGTTTGCAGCACTGACAAGATGTGGGCGCGGACATCCTAGCTGGTGAGAGATTGACTGATGTTGATTATGCCAATGACAAGGTGTCGTTGTTTGACAAGTGTCAAACAGCACAAGTAACGCTAAACTGCATTTCGCTTTCTGCCAAATTCTTCGGAGTGTGCTTTTCAGCCTCAAAATGCAAGGTGCAAAGTGATCCTGAGGGTTAGATAATGAAGTCATTGCGGTTGTTGACAGGTTTGTTTACTTTGGAAGCTGCATTATCAGCGTTGGATGTCTAGAAAATGAAATAGAAGCGCGTATCTCTAAGGCTAAGGTCGTGTTCGCTAATCTTTGGATACCTGCGGCTTGAAGGCTGCGTATATAAAGCTACAGTGAGGCTGTGCTACTTGACAGCAGCGAATTGGCCTTTCAAGGTAGAGGACGTAAACTGTTGCAGATGGTCGATGCACTTTTATCCTGTCAACTGCTTATTTGTCTCTTACCAGCCTTTGGTGGTCTGGTTATATTGGATCAGTAGGTCTGTGCTTTCTGATTGGTTGATTGTCAGGCTGGTCATATTTATGACTAGCCTGACACGTTTGCTTTGGTCACCTACTTAATGGCAGAAAACCAGTGCATACGCTCTCAAGTCTTGTGTTCTGATTTCACACTGCTGGTAGGGTCATAACATAACACCACCTTGTTAACGCCTCCAAACCTTTATCTAGCTTAAAACATATCTATTACCGCATATATCAATTCTTTCATGATTCGATCGTTTTCCTGCTTTAAACGTCACTGTTGCCGAATAAGCGCTGATAATAAATGTTTAAAAATATCCACTGTTTTTGCACGGAACCAGTTCGTTTTATCAGCATATGTGAGCGACGTGTCACCTAGCGGATGATACATACGTTGTTCTCACCTGCATTGTCTGTTTGATTGACGTTTCCCAAAAATTTCCATCGTACCACAGAGTGAAAACGTTGCAGACGTTCGGGTCTACTTTCTCGTCATTCTGTCACCACAGTTTTTTTTATTATGGACGGTAGAACGTTATTTAATTCTCGATGAGTTATTGAGTAGCTTCTGAACCCTTTATTCCTTCCTACACATGGTATGTCTTTTGCACATATCATACCTGACTCACATTTGATCGCATTGTTGTTAACTCATTAGTCAGCCGATATTCAAAATAAGCATTCGGTGACTAGTGTTTAGTTATGGAGATTCGGTCATGCTAAATTTGAGGTCATTGAAGGTAGTCAACCCACGCTCGTCACATCATCAGGGGACTCAGAATTAAACTTCCTGTTCCGGTCAAGTTCTTTACAACTGAGGCTACCTGTTCCCAGAAGGAAGCCAATCTGTAGTGCTCTCTCAAATTAATCCTGCTATAGAGATCTTTTTGCATGTGAATTCTGCGGTTAATTGTGAGTGTTGTTCACAGTATAACAAACGAACTTACCGATTATTCATTAGCAAACTCTTCTGGAGGACGATCATCTCTATCCGAGTGGACCCCGTTGGCCACATGACACACACCATTGCGCTAGTGATCAGTTTTCGTTCACTACTCCCAATCCAAGCTAACTGACATCCAGTAATTTGGAAAGAGTATTTGGAATACTAAGAGTGGCAAATGTATGCACTCTGTATTGACTGGTCCATATCAAGCTTAACATGAAAGACTTTCACTTCAGACAACCAAGGTGAATAGATTGTCAATCAGTGCGTTAGGAAAAAACACTAAGTCTTGGATAGAATGGGATTTACGAACAGCTTTTCTGGACACTCAGTGTTTGCTGGAGTCGCTCGATAGCGGCTGCTTTAGTAACTCACAAGAATCTTAGAGTAGGGTGATGCAACAGGACTCTGACTACATTAGCTGGATTGATAACGTTACCAGTGGTCAGGACGTGTCTTGCGGTCGTGAACACTGGTTGTTTGTGTTTTTCAACGACATTACCACTCTCCACTAACACAGGCTTCTGCGGCCATTTACGTGTGTTCCTCTCCTCAGAAGGCCAGACACTCGGTTCTGTTTGTGCACTATTTTCTGCACTTTCTTATATACACTTGTAAGTACAATGTAAGGTAACGCCCGTCAACTACTGATGGTCGAATTGAAGGCATTGACAAATGCTTGGTTTTGGCGGGTGCGGCTGGCTTGGTTGCATTTGATGTCCGCTTTGCTGAATCAATTGATACTCTGGATTGTTCGATACACTCTTGAAAAGTAGCTATATATAGACTCTTCTTTCTACGGTGACTACCTCTTCAAACGCCGGTTTTGGCATACTTTTCTTTCTTACGATAAGTTTAAAACCATCGTTGGATTGTGGAGTGGGCATGATCATATCTAGCTTCTCCGTAAGACTGGTACACTGATTGAACTTGCTCATAAGACTGGTGTTTGTTTATCCTCGACTGCTGTGAGTCTACTGATGACCATATGGAAATTTTACAGACAGCTCTTTTAGTGAAGCTGTCAGCCCTGTAAATTATGCGTGTGCCTGGGAAATTTAGGCAACCAGTAACCTCAAATTCACAACATAACCTTCAGGGTAACGTTACAACTATTTAGGCGTCGCACTAATTTCTCGCTCTTCTGTTTAGCTCCACTGAATACTGTGACCGTCGTAATGGTTCCAGTATGACGTGTTTAGGATATCCGCAGCTGGCAGTTGCTCAATTTTGAACATGGATAATTTGTTACAGTTGTTTCTGGGTGCCCTCCACAGCTACTTAATTTATTTCGGCATAGGCTTAATGAAGAAAACGGAACGCCTACACCTTTCTTACGAAACGACAAACCTCTTTGTGGCATATCATGGTGCGTTTCCGATGCGGCCAATGATTTCCCTGTTGAATTTTGGTTAATCGGTTTCACTGCTTTATTCCAACTGTATACGACAACCGTAGATGTTGATTACCAAAATTTAGAGTATCTGGAAGATGTGTACCTTAATGATCCGGTTACCTCACCAAACTGTCCAATCCTACTTTCGTCTACGATATTGGCACAAATTAATACGAGCTCCGTTCCAAACCATTCTAGAAGGTGTGTTACTAATGAGTAGTATGGTAGATTTATGATTTTAGATAAGACCCAACTGTGAAAAGTCAGGGCTTCGGCTGGATTCGAACCAGCGACCGACACAGCATGCCTCAACGCGGNTTGGTGGATTCCATATGAGACAGTGGGACGGGTGGGTAACAGAGTCCAAATGTGAAATTTCCGAGCTCCCGGTGTGGCTTCGTAGCTCAGCTGGTAGAGCGCTTGCCGCGTTGAGGCATGCTGTGTCTGTCGCTGGTTCGAATCCAGCCGAAGCCCTGACTTTTCACAGTTGGGTCTCATCTAAAATCGTTCTAAAAGGTATTTTGGCTATTGTGGTCTAGTATGAGCTTTTGCCCTTCCACTTTGCGATGTAAATAGTATCAACTGCTCTCGGTATGATTTCGAATTAGTGCACCCAGTGGCCAAGTAATGAGCCACTTCCGCATTTCGCTCGTTCATATTCGCTCCGTGAAACCTTACGCAAAGTTGTCCTACCAGGGCCAACGGCTGTTCCTATCAATCCGAATGGAATTTCAAGACATCGCTGTACTGCTGGACTATAACACTTCTGTTCAGGATCGTCAAACCACTTATCACATTCATCAAGAACAACCATCATTAGTGTACAAAACTTCGTAACGGAACCGTTGATGGTCCCCCTGTCTTCTAAATTCGGAGTCTCTTTTCATTGCACAGTAAGAATAACCCTGATCCACCGGGTCATATAAAGTGACATCGCATTCGATCACGCTGATAAATCCGTTTTTGGAGTCCTCAGGATTAATGAGTTTTCACAACTGGTTCCATTACTAGCAACCTGTCTCCAATTCTGTGCTTTTCGCGTCACTTACGTTACATCTTAAATGACTACAGGCAGCACACATCAAGCGCCAGACTTGAGAGAGTACTTTCCACAGCAGCTTGTTAACCAGCTTGTCGGAGACTGTGTACATTGAAGGCGCCAATTTTTACCAATCGTCTGGGCTTTGGAAAACATTGATCATGCGATGGCCCAGGAAAGACAGTAAACTTGGGGGGGGAGCAAAATAGAAGGAGAAAGTCGTGATGGGTGAATAGTGTCGCTGTCAAGAGAACGACAACTTCTGATACTTCCCGGTCGTTTATGCTGTTGAATGAGGTTGTCTTCCGGGTCCCACCCCCTTAGTCCTTGACTCAAAAGTCAGACCGGGGAGACAGCGGGACAGGGTTTTTTCGGGGGACCCCACCTGGAGCTAATAACTTAAGGGTCTGACTCACTTGTTAATGAAGGGGCTTGCCTAGCCCGAGGGCGCAGTGAATGAGACATTAATGTCCAATTCTGAACACTACTGCGCGCAGTATATGTACTCGAAGCTACATCAGGCTTTTGGGTTATACCTGGTGTTTTCCGACCGTAATGGATTACACGCTGGCGGTCGCGATCAATCATTGATTGATTCTGATTACCAGATAGATAGCTGGTAAGTTTCATCGGATGCAGTCTGTTGCAAAAAGAAATGACATTTAACCACTTTGGAACTGACAGCAAAACTATGTCATACATCCAGAAAATTAAAAGTAACTGCAACAATCTTGCAATCTTGTGACGCCAAGACAGCACATGAGCCAAACACCATCGTACGAAATACACCGTCAGAACTAAAAGAAAGGGTAGAATCCATTGAGCAAAGTGACGTAGTAGATTCCCTCTGTATTTTTATTCATGTAGTTTTCTCATTACCTTTCATTCTCCCTCATCGTCATGATGGTAATGAGGTAAAAATGAGGGATGTCGGTCGTTATTATTTTCCTGTCCACATCTACGTATTCTATACAGAGCAAGATGTTTGTCGATCACGTATCATAGTGCACAGATCCCGGTTGTGTTGCTCAAACTGATTTGTCTATTTTTCGGTTGTGATAGTGAACAATATTAATGTGTCTTTCTAAGACTGAGATTCTGCTGCACGTATCCATTGATTTTGTACACCTTTGTTATCAGTTCAGCAGACACTTCTCCGGCTATCTGTTTCAACCGGAAACCAAACTACAAGCAGATTCTCGCGTGTACAACGTTCATTTTACACAGTGAACATCGATCCTAATGATAGACGTCCCGTAAAATTTTCCTTTCATTTAGCAGCCAAGTGTTCAACTCTTTGCACGTGTTGATACGCTCAGTTGGCACGCTGGTTAGGTTAATGTTTAATTTCCAGTAGTTTAACTGCTTCTAATCAGTATCATTTTTGTTCTAGACAATTCTGAATGGAATGTTTGTACCATGTTACGCTCCCGGTACTGTTCGATTAGTCTGTCCAGGGTGGTTATCAAACGCACATATGGTGAATCAGTGTTGGAATCAGTTCCACTTAGGGTGCCTTTATTACGATTGACCTATGATAAACGGATGCCATAAACGCTTCTGTGATTTGTGCTGATACGTGTTTGATGGATTGTAAAATGGATCATCGTTTAGTTCTTGAAATCTCTTTTGTTGACATTCGGTCATGTTGTATTTTTGGTAATAATATGTGAACTAGTGCGTTGGACTGATCTACTGTTAGCAATTCCTCTCGCTGTTTGCGCTCATTATCTGATAAGTTTGCCCAACAAACGTCATGAATTTCTCGCGATCCATGACTGCTTGTTTAAACTTGTCATCTGCCTAAAATCGGCAGTTTTTTTGAAGCCGTTTTTGGTCCAGCGCACAGCATTTGCTAAAGTTGACACCGTAAGGACAATCATCCGTGTCGACATTGTTCCCTCATGACACGGAACGCTGGAGATGTTCGGAAAATTTCTGATGTCGTTTTTTTGTCTAGAAAAGTTGCAGTTCTTTTTTTATAGTGTAATCGGTAGAATTTGATCTGTTTACTTTGGTTTTAAATTTGTTGCTGTTAGCTTGTAATCCAAAGTACCATACGCTCCTGAGGAAGGCCACCTGAGGTGGTTGAAACGTAGAGTATTACAACTTGCTCGTAACGTTGTGTTATTTCCAATCTGTTTATCAACACCATACGTCTTTGTTTGTTTTTTGGACTTACGGATTGCCACGTTTGTAGTTCTCGCCCCTGTCTACGTGTATGTCAGTAGCGTTATATCAATATATTCTTATTAGTATATATATGTTGTAATCTGTATTGTATATATTCTCATTGATATAGCTTTAGATTATGCTGATGTTTCTGCAAGAATAACGGTGGAGCGCAGTATGATTACGCAAACTGTTATGTAATCTCAAAAACACACGGTGTTGGCTAAACTATTTTGTTGGTTGAAAGTATGGTTTTTGTCTGAAGATGTTTCACGTGCACTTTTTCGGTTAACTTTAGTTTTTGTAACTGTTATAAATGATTTCATAATTCTAGCTTGGGCAGTCATTTTTAATCGTGAATTTTAACGATTTAAACTATGAGCTAAAACAACGTATGTCATGGCCACACTACGATTGCGATCAATATCGTATTGCTTTTCGAGATTTTTTATAACACCCGTGAACCTGATCAACAGGGTACTGGGCCATGAGTCACTGATCGTGGTAACACTAATATGTAAGAACCTAAAATTAAAAAATCCGCCAAAAAAATGAAGTGAGTGATCATGAGGACCCTAACCAGGTGGGCAGTATCTACTCACTGTATTCACTAGCTGAGTAGTTGGGGTCTTCATATTCTGTTATCACGTCGTTCATTGACCACCACGCTGTTCTCGTCAACTGTTGACGGTCGTAGTACCTAACACCCGGTACAGTAAACGTTCAACCGGCTTACCGCACACGTGTCTCAGCCATCACAGGCTGTACAGCGTGGCTAGTTGATCAGTTGAACGCGCATCATGGGCGTTCTGGATTACGCGCTAACGAACAGTCACATCGCTCATTCGATCGCTTAATCTGACACGGGCCAGTTGACGGAGTGAATGATGGCCAAACATGCGATGTCCGTTAATATTTTTGTGGTGAACAGGCCACGTTTCCAAACCGTAAAAAACTTTTTCCCTAGTCTTGCTACTCATTATCGATCCCTATTACTAGTGGTAACGCACACACTACGCCATATCTGCTGTCTGGTGAGTGTGCGCTCCGTTTGTTCGCTCTTATCAAATCGATCGCCCTGTCGTTATTCCGTCTATCAGTTTGGGATTTTTTTCTACCAACTTTGAGAATCCGCATGTTTTGTAGCTATTGTGATTTGCATCCATCCAACACTCTCTCCCGTTTGTAATTTTGGACAACAAACGATCCTGACTGTCGCTTTGTCAATCCAGCTTATTTCAGATGCTGCTATAAAGAATATATATATTTGGCCATCGAAATCTTTTGATAGAGAATTGTGGGATCACTTCATTGATATCAAAAGGTCTACCGGCATGTCATCGATGCAGCCAGACTCTGTCTTCCATTCCACCTAGTTACTTTACCCCGTGGTCACTGTAATCATTCGCTTGCCATGGCGTGTTTAGTTTAGTGTGTGCTATGACCAGCTTGGTGGTCGCTGATTCGTCATCATCGTAGACAGTAAATACATCGGTATTTAACACCGATGCTCAACTGTCATGAAGAGGCGAATAAATCGTAAGTAGAAAGCAAGTGTAATGAGAGGAATGAACCCTAGGTATTAAAACACTTATGTCTAAGCTTCAACACTCATAGTTTGACAACTTTAACAGCCATGTTTGTATTGGACGTTTCAAGTTTCTAGGTGGCCGTCAACACTCTCTTGTAGCGAAAAATCGAGATAAACAACGCTCATACTTTTCGGTTCATTTCATCTCCAGTTATGTTTACTAGTTTCCTAACTGTTGCCCTTTCTTTTGCCCGTATATTGAAATCGATCAGTTGCTTTTGTGTTTGGCCTGCAAACGAACTAACATATACTATACTGCCAGAAAAAGTTGAGAAAGGGATGCGCAAACAGTTAGTTCCAGTGATGGGTGCTTACAGTGGAATTACAAAAACGGCTGGTCGATTTCAGCCTACGAGCAAAAGGCGACACAACAGCTAAGGAAACCAGTTCACGCCTCCTTGCATCTGCGGTGACCGCGATTTCGTAGTCTAATGGATAAGTGTTTGGACTGCAATCTGTCGCGTAATCATGAGTCGTGGGTTCGCTTCTCTAGCTTGCGTGGTGCTGGTGAAACTCAGCTAGGTCGAAACAGTTATCCACCATTTCGCTGGTGGTCACTGGGACCAACTGTTTGCGATAACTTTATGTCCGATTGGTTAATTTGCCTCAGAAGCTCAAATGAGACGTTATAAGGTACATTCTTGACGGCATCTGAACCATTGCCGGCTGTGGAGAATTTGGCGATAACCAACAAACAACATGTCTACTTATGTTGGCAGGCTTTGAAAGAAGCACTAATCCTAATCAGTTGTGGAGGACCAGTAAGTCAAGTGGACTTTGCCTTACGATATTCGTTCCAGATTGACCTCGAGCTTTGGTCTGGTCGTTTTCAGAAGCCCCGAGAAAATTTACAGTGCTTCACAGCATTGTTTGGGGGAGAATACAAGTGAATAACAGCTAAGCTCATGACCGCACGCTTCCGAGTCACAGAACACGTCTTGCTCCACACCAAAGAGAATATTTACTGAAGTTTGTTTGTTTACTGGTTGAAGCATGCAGACATTAAAAACATCAATACTATTAGTTGTCTTGGCTTTAAATATACGTAAATTAGGAGCCGTTGAGGAGACAGTGACGATAGGTTTGGTCTGTCGGGACAACGGTCGTTTATGCTACGGAAGAAGATTGAACCACCGGGCCCCACTCATAGTCTCTAGCTCAACAGCCTGATCTATGGGTCAGTAGGACTTGAGGTTTTCTAAGTGGAGTGTTACTAGAACTGATTACCAATTTTGTGTGTAGCGAGGGGCCTTTCCAATCCAGAGGTAGGGCAGTAATGGAACATTGATCTTCTTTTTCGATTACACGCGCGCTCATTACATGTATTCAAAGGTGTCTCGAGCCCCTCAGATCGTATTGAATATTACATCACCGGTCACAGTGTACTATCACACAACCGGTGTGGTGCTTGTTTTAAGGGTGCTTTTTTTCTTCATTATGCGAAAGACAGGAATGTCAGAGCTTTCAATGCAGTTTTTCACTGTATGTTCGCTGGGTCACACTTAAGTAACGCTATATATAACCCGGTGTCTCCTGTCAGCTTATTTGATCTGGTTGAAGCCCAGGTCACTGTACTCCTTGAGGCTAAGGGTTTAGATTGAGGTGTTCGGAACCTTCTACACTGTCGGTTACGATCATTCTCGGGCATGATATTGTGTCGCCGATAGTGGCAGGCTATTGCTCTTTGAACCTTTTTTCACTCAGACTTCTTCCTAAGTTTGTACCCATTGATTAATCTCATTTTGTGGATCGGGGCCAACCTCAAGCCATGGTACTCAAATTGAAAATACATGCATACCTCCTTGTCAGTCTTTTCCTACATTGCATTTTTCTCTCTTAAGGGACTAATTCCAACTTCCTTGTTGACTGTTAAGTTGTCCTTCCGTCCTCACGGCTACTATCTCTGGGTACTCGAAAATCGCCTTCACCGTATCGCGGTGGATATTATTTAGGATAGCCCTCTTCTTCGTATGTTTTTTTGTGCGAGAGGATTACTGTGTATACAGAAAAGAGTTCCAAAACAAAATCACCTCATTTTTATCATGTAGCTGTTATGTACTTATCGTTTAGTTACTTTGCCAATGAAACCAACCTTTTGTTAGTTTCCTTGCAATGGTATTAAACAGCGCAGCCTCAAATTGTCTGCCAAGCAATTGTTCTTCTGTTGTCATAGAACACCCATAAACCGATGGCAGTTAGTCAACCACACTAACTCACAACCCGCGTCTCATGTAAGTCAGAAAGTTATTTTGCAAGGGCGATTTAGATTGCTGAATTATCGAGACACATTGTAAACTGTGTGCGCTGATCCTATCACACATGAATCGCGATTTTTCTTCGGAAGTGAACCACTATACGATGTTCAGTTCTAAACGCAATATTGAACTAGACAAGACAGGCTGCAGTGCAAATCTTTGTTCCTGAGTTAATTAGAATTGCGGTTAGAATCTAAACTGTTCCTCACGAAGGTAGTCAATGTTATTGTCAAATTGATCTGCTCCCGTTTTCATAACCACATAGTATTCTGCTGGATAAGCTGACAGTCCGTCTGAAATATCTCACGGTGTATGTATCTGTGTCACAAAACAATATTGTTCCTTATAATCATTCTTCCGTTCACATTTGTTTTGCATCGATCTTCGTTTAGCTTGTCTCATTCCAATACTCGCTGTTTCTTCCTACACAAAATAAACTCATTTTTCCGCCTTCAAATGATATACTAAGAATTCACTGTACGCTTTGCTTTGACTGTTCTCTCTTCCTTTTCTTCACTGATGTTATTGTGATAGGTTTTTTGTCTTATTACTCATTTGTCCCCATGCATTCCCTCGTTGCTGAATACACGTCGTGTCACTCCGGTGGGTTTCATTCCTTTTCTTCTCGTTCGTTCTTAAACAGATGACCCCAAATTCGATCCCATCTCGCTTACTCTGTTGCAAACGGACAAGAACTATCAGAAGTTAATCAAGAAACAGTCCAAGGAGTTGGAAACCATACAGCGACGTCACGAGAAAGATGCAATTGTCATGTTGCGTAACCATACAACCGTTACGGAGAAACTAAGTGCCAGTCATGCGAAAGAACGTTCGAACTCGAAACGGCCTGTTAAAACGTGAGTTCACTTTCTTTATTCGGCTACACACTAGTTCCTGTTCAGGTTATCGATGGTGATACATTAGTGATTTGTGCAATCCCGAAAAGCTCGGCTAAGACTGTCTGGTTCGTTGCATGTATACTACATTCTACTGTCACCTTCTTGCGTGAATAACTGCTATCGTACGGCTAGCGTAGTCACAGTACTTCCTAACTTGACGGTGAACATATATCTCCTTCTTTTGGATATATTCTATGCACTCCGTAAACAGAGAATACCTACATTCTCTGAGTCACCTTGTGTTTTTATTAATGTACTGTGGATTACTCTTCTGTGGCCTGCTAATGAATGCACCTTTTATGGATTGAACATCATCCACAATTGACTTCAGGTGTCACATTCCCACAGGCTTTCCAGTCGGCCTCTTCCGAAAGAAGTATTAGACTGGAGTTTCGATCTTAGTTGTAAGTAGTGCATATCCTTGCCACGGCCGGGACTAGAACTCCGGCCACACTTTCATGAAGCAACCATGTTGACCACTCTGCTATTGTACCTTAAATGAAGTCCATATTCACATTATTAACAGGCGTGCGAATGTAGTGGAGCCTACGTACCGACTGATCTGCACCTCTCTCCGAGTCCTAAAATATTTGTTGTGTGATATAATCTATAATATTATTTCATTCGCTTGATTCGGCCCAAGCATGATTGGAGGTAAGGAGTTGTGTATGTCTGTTTGTTGTTTAGATAGGTTTAACCATCCACTCTTTCGTTTACTGAGTTTTAACGCCGGGTTTTATTTCAACTAATTGTTTCATCAAATTATTGCTAGAGTATCCTTTTTTTAGTTGCCTGTAAAATCAATATATTTCCTCTCTGCTTTTTCTGTCTATGTGGCAGTGACCAGATGGAAGTCATGCTCACCGTGGTGAGAATTATTTCAGTATATTGTGCCCAGATCCAATGAATAAGGAGTGGTATTTTGTGTGTGCTAAAACCAGTGCACAGCTTATTGTCCCAGCCTTATTGTCATTTGCTGCTAACAAATAATAGATGTCACCTTTTTGAACCGCTCGACGGTGCTTTCGTGACACAGTTTCACTTCTGAAAACATTTGATACTTCATGTAAACTGATGGATGTCTTTAGTCAACGGGATGGGACTATTCAGGTTCACAGGTATTGTACGATTTGATAACAGTATGTGCTCGTTGAAGAAATGTCCCATCTACTCCTTTTATGCATTCTTCTACGGGGACAGTGATTTTCTGTTGGAATTCACCTTTCCATGTGCAAACAAGAAAGTTTAGCTTGATATTCCGTTTGCTGCTGAGATATTGGGAGAAGAATCCGTCTTATACGCGCAGGGGGTTATAGGATAAGTCATTGCATGGTATATGTATAAATAAATATAACACGTAATAAACCACAGGAGCGATAGACGTGTCACAATATGAGGAAAAAAGGTGATGCATAAAACGAAGAGGGAAAAAAGTAAAGGGCTAAAGAGGAAAGTTTGCGACGATGCACACAGAAGCTCACAACACGGACGCCACAGGGCCATCAGTCAAAGGTGTTCGTTGTCCTTCGGACCTCAGCCAAGAAGCCCGGAGCGTCTTACTGAAGAAAGAATCATAGCGAATGTCTTCATATTCCGAACCTATGTCATGCGCTGACCACTGGGCTGCAGCCTCCAGCTTAACTCGTAAACAAAGCATGGAATAGCAGACAGTCATTCGGCATTTGTAATATGTGGTCAAGACATCGAAGGCTGTGAGACGAAATCGAAATGCCTAATGGTCGACAGAGTCTATCCGTCCCAAAGACACACAGTACTCACATCACACACCCTCAGTACTGATGGTCGAAGACAGATTTTCTACTAACGTCATCCACGCGGATGAACCAGGGTTCGAAGCCGTACAATACGACTACTCTTACGGTGGCATTGTACACTCTGCCTTTCACGGAGGGCTTGAGATGATGCCGACGCCACAGATGGCGTAGGTTGACAAACGCCGTCCAAGCCTTTGCTGAGCGATTTATGATTTCTTCAGACATTCCACGAGCTGTGATACAGCTCCCAAGATACATAGGCTATTCGATTACTTTCAACCGCTCACCACCAAGAATGGAAGCAGAAACAGAGTCTTGCCAATTTCGCAACAACACCTTGCACTTGTAAAGTGCAAAGGCCATACCAAACTGATGACCTGAAGCCTCTAATCTGGCTAAGCTCCCTTTGAGTTTTCGCAGATTAGGATGATGTCATCTGCATATTCTGTGTCACGAAGTCGAGTACCTGGATACAAATTCACACTATCATATTCGTAGTTTGTCAGAGCACAATCTAGGATCTCGTCTACTGCAAAGTGCATCAACTTGTCACTTACCCCGGTTTGCTCATTTCCGTCTCTCCTCTCTTCTGGACTTGCTGAATTCACTGACATGGATTGGGCTGTTGATGAAAAAATTCAGTCCTACTCTCTGTCAGTTCTCCTTACATACGTTCGCCTTGGCTATTCACTGCAACAAATCAGCTAGCCGAATCAAAGTTCGCTGACTAAATTGAGTGAATGAACTGGTCTGTGTAGTGCACTCTTTCTACCTTCCAAGTGCTAATTCAAGACTGTAGCGTTTACACTTCAATCTTTGTTATTGTCAGCTCTGCTTGAAGTTGTGAACCACTTCACCTATTCGATTGGTAGCTTACTGGGTTGCTAAAGAGAGTCATCGTGAATAATGGGAGTACCCATTGCGTTCTTCATCCGTACTGCTGAAAGGACGCAAGGTTGTTGCTGAGGCAGATGGTGTGTACATCGTGTGCACAATCCATTTTGCTCCACGAGTCGGAACTATGGTTTGCTCGCGGTGAATTTGGTGGCTTTTTTCTAAAGTAACTCTTGCAGTTATTATACTGAACAGCACAGTGTCATCTGGTTAAACTACGATCGTCTGTCCGTGTTCCTGAGAAATGAATGGGACACGATTGCAAATCCAGTGCTTAGTTTTGTGTTTGCCACTTCTCTTATAATGCATACTCGGGTGCGATTAAACCAATGGGTGGTAACAATTTTCCGAAGTTCTGCTTGTCTCTGTTTGTGTTGGCAACTGTTGCTATCCTCCCCCCTGAAATCTTCTCGTCTGAGTTTTGGTAATCTAATTTGCTTTCGTTACAACTTTCCGAAATCAGTTACCTGCAGCGTATACAGTAAAGTCTGTGGACAGCCTTGGGTTCTCGTGTTGTCCGATTTTTTATGTCGTGATGAGGGATTAGCCTCGAGACCTTGCGCAATATAAGAAAATAGATAACAGTTTCTCGATTTATACATTTGGCTACTGTTCGGGATGCTCAATCTCCTTTGGAGGAGACGGTGGTTGTCTTGTTGATTTCAATTAACAACTCAAAGATAGGGTTCGCTCAGCCAAAATGAAATTAGAAGATTCAATAAACTTGGTGGGCGGTGCATCGGTTACTAATTAGTAGTCGGAGATTTAGTTGATATGAATGTTATTCGCTGCGGGCTTGTGCTGGATTGAATTCGAACGCAGTGCAATTACATTATAATCGTCCTTCATGTGAGGTGCGCCTGTTACTTGACTTTTGTCCGTGTGTAATGTTAAATAAGATTACTTCAAATAAACCCTGTCCCAGTGAGCCTCGGCGAACAAACTTCGTGTTATTGGAACAGCCAGCCATTCTTACGTTTCTAGTAGACTCAAATTGTTGACGTTTTTGTGAATCACAGCAAAGTACTACACAACCTTGATAATGATGACGTAAGGTGCGCCAGAGGAAGTGGGCAATACAAGTCATGAAAAAAAGAACGACGGACATTAGCTCCGGTTATCTAGAGCTTACGCGTTTACAGCAGCCGACTTTCCCGTAGTGTTTCCAGTATTCATGTCGAGGTCTTGTTACCTGGTATGAGTACACGCGAGTTCAGTTTTATATTCCAAGTGCAAATGACAGGAATTGCTGAGAACTGGACGTGGCTATGCTTCGCCTCTTCAACAGTCAACCAGAATTACCTGGACCCAAGAATCTTGGATGTAGTAGGCTACTGATAACCAACTTCAGCCAGTTATAATTTGTATCTAAACGTAATGGTGAATCCATTGGCTCATGAAATGCAGTTTAGTGTTCGATAGCAGTGAGTTAGTGTTTTCGTAGACAATACAGGAGAAAGTCATGAACATCATTTGATAATCACTGTAAGTGACTTAGCTCATTGACTGTTACAAGCGGATATATTATTATCATCAGTATTATTGTTACTGCCGTACAAGTGTCAAGTGGCTAGCTGTATACCAATTTATGAACATAAGGCACAAATACAGTTCATAAGTGAATGAGTGAACAGAGAAGGAAAATCGTAGAACATCATACATGTCGGTATTACACCGCGTTTTTTGGGTGTATAACGGCAGTTGACAAAGAATGTGTCAACAACCGTACCATCTTCAGGGTTTTCACTCATTGATTCCCAACCTGAGAAAACGAGTCCAAGGTGGTACTATTTTTTTCCTATTTCACGCCCAGGTTGTCATTTTTACAGCTGCAAACATTGGACGCGGTGTGGTTGAGGCTATAACAACGTGTGTAAAACAAACTAGTAAATAGCGCAGCTCGATTCACTTATTAGAAAGTGCTGAGTAGTTTAACATGTGCGACTAGATTCGACCACCACATTCTCTGGATCTTACTCCGTTTAAGTGTACTTGTGGTTGATCAGGCCAAATAATTAATTAGCACCACAGTTTTAGATATTCGAGGGTGATACATTCTGATTGGTGTCCGCAAACAATGCTAGAGCACATTTTAGTGGATAGTATAACATTCATTCAACATCGTCATCTTAACGTAGTATAAAGTGTTGAAGCACTGCTTGTGTATTTTCGTTGATGTGTTGTAGTCATGTTTCCGATGTGGTTCGTTTCTGTCTACAATCGATGCGACGGTTGTTCTCTTCTTTCCGTTTTCCGCCAGTGCTTACTTGATGTGTTGGGCTCTCGATGCCAGGTAATATCTGCAATCAATTCCTTCCCTCTATCTTTCTCTCTCTGGCTCATCTATTTTCCCTCATACCTTATTCGGTGATCACTGCTCCGGAAAGACCAAGCGTATGCTGCCCAGCTCATTTGAATTTTCAGCTTATTTACTCTTTTCCATTACGTCACAGCAACTTCCCTCGTTTCTACCGTTCCTCTAATGCATCTCGGATTTTTTTCAACACCGCTGCAGCATTTCTACTGCCTGTGTTCGTCTACCATTTCTGTCTGGGTGCATGGGTTGATACAACTGGATGTTCTACTGAAAATGTTTTACTTACATGACACCGGATTTCTTGGATCGTTGATCCTGTGTTTTTTTCTATCTAGCTGTGCCTGTGCCTGTTTGCCTTGCAAAGTCACATATGAATTATGTTTCCTATCCTTTCATTTTATCTGGGGTTCACATGTCTATTGTAAAGCTGTTGGGTTTTAAAAACAGCCTAGAAGGAACAATGCTTTTGGACCAATACACGTGTTTTTTTTATGTGCGTATAGATGAAATGTATATTTGCAAGAGAATCCATTTCTGAACATTAGTTCTGAACCAGTCTTGGAGAAGTTGGGCCAGGTTCACTTGCCAGTTAGAAAGACCTCAAGTGATTGTTATTTCAGAAAATCGGCCATATGTTACTGCACTACTTTAAAATTCAGCTGTGTACCACTTCTATTTCGCTGGGCAGTAATACGCACTGTCTGAACAAGTCTTCGTACAAATCGGATGACATCAACAGACAGTTAGTCAGGAGATTTGTTGACGGGCGTTTTTTGTTATGAGAACCGATTGAATGTCATCATTCGTACTTGAGAAAGCCAGTTCATTCTTTGTCACGCCGTATGCTGTTTTCTACCTCCCCAGTTCACTGGCCAACTTCATGAGGTGGCCAATCGCTGGCTTGACAAAGGTAGTGAAAAAGCAGCCATCTGCATGCTGAAAACTGTAGCTTATGTTCACCACCCACGTTAGGGAGACTCACTTGGTGTCCATCTGGAAGCCTTAGGAAATAAGTCTACTACTTGGGTTCAGCTGCATAAACTTAGTCGTTATTTGGTCGAGTTTTCTGTTTAGTAATACCATCTGCTGCGGCTCTGTTGTTTGCTTGTGAAGTCTAAACATCTTAATCTTGGTTGTTTGAGTGTAGACATAAACGATTAAGTGAATGGATGCGTCTTCTTTTATTTGTAAACTATTGTTTTCCCACAATGCTATGGCATTTGTACGAATCAGTGATGTAGTACTCTCGTTTGAGGTTGCGGCATTTTATCTCCGCTAATTGGGTGATTTTCCCGACCATCTTGCAAAACGGTGGCAGGTGTTCAGTCTGTTATCCGCATTTGCAAACTCCAATATTATACTGCTTCAAAACAGTATGCTCATTCATACTTAAGCTTTCTTGTAGTACTGACTCATTATTTCACCACCATGGATTTCACATATTTTTTATCTACTGACCTCGCTGCATGGTTCACTCAAGATTATGATGCGCTCACTGCTCAATTGTTCACTTTGTCTCCTCCGGTAACACGACATTACGATCACTTGCCAGTTTTAACTGTACGTTTAATCAGTTAACCGGTCACATCTATCAATTGTCTGATTCATCGTTGCCTGTCTGTTCACGTATGGTTTGAACCGTTTCCGCTTGTTTTTCCGTTCGGTTTATTGTGCTTATCATTATTAGTACTGTATCACACGTTTACGATTCAGATCGGCTCCGCTGTTTATCGCTGTCCTTTTTTTTTAATCAGCTCGTTCAAATTTCTGTTTTAGTTCTTACACTGCCAAGTTTTTTTTTGGATACTAACAGTTGGTGATATTTTATTTTATTCCATCTGCCACTACGTAATCACAGGCTCCTTGATTTACAGTATCCTTTTTTTTAGGCGCACAACCACAGCAAAGTTACCAGACGTGTGATCAATTTCCGGACATACTGCTAACAGCCGGTTATGCTGAAGCTAGTTTAGGAACCACTGTTAAATTTAGTGACCGCGAACAAAGTAGCGGTCACTTGGGTCACCCGTTCTCAGTGCTAGATGCCGGTTGGCTTGAAAACCAGCCATAAACGCCAGATCGATTTCAACAATGCGAGAAAGAACGTGCACCGTTTAAGGGCGGGAATCTTCTCTCTTCATGTGGTATGATCCAGTTTCTCGATATGGTTGCATCTGTCAACAATGCTTGTTGACATTACTGTGATGCGTAGTATCTACAAGTCGTTCGATCGGATAAATGTGTAACCATTACATGATTCCTTTACATTAAACTGTCAGTCATTTCCACAGCGTCGTCTTCACTGTGGAGCTATGTTAAATGGAATTAACACGGTATGCATCGGATCTCTTCCCAACATTTGCGTGTGGCTGTTCGATGAGGCCGAACACTCGACTGCTAATTGTGGTGAATACACCTATCGCACTGTATGCTTACGGTCTAGAAAAGGTGTATTCAACTATGTGACTGTGCTTCGGGATAAAACTGCAGCCGAAATCCTACAGTGTGGATCAGCCACTGAATTAGATGAGCTAGCCTGATCTGCAATCCCGATCAGTGATCCTTTTTAGTATACATCTGGAAGATGCATTTCATTCACACTGGAGGCGTCTGTTGTAATTAATGTGAAAGGCAGGCGACATTTTGTACACATACTATTCGTTTGCATGCAAATCAATTTTACATCAAATCGGCTAACTCCAGAACAATGACTTGTGTTCGTGCACAAGGTCTGTCAATGATTTCTGATCAGCGTAGCTTCATTGTGCTCAATCTATATCGAGTTGTTGTTACGTCATAATACTGCGATCGACCAACTGATTACCCTACCACGATATCTCGTTGATTGACTATGCTGATCACTTGGTTGGATCTTGTCTCTTGTTCTGTGTTGTGTTTTTCTGTTGGATTGCGTCATTGGTTTGATCGGCCACTTTGATATGCGTTAACATAAGTTTCTTTTCCTCCTGTCTCTGTGAGTTCCGCCGAAAAACACCATGACAGACAGAATGATTTGGTAACATACGTGCTGCCCTTCAATGATTTTTACTGGGTTAATGTTGCCGTGTATAGTTAAGCCGACGGATTGTGACGCTTCAGTGTAGATCGTACCTTAAGACGCATACGTGGGCAGATTTCTTGTCCTTTCGGTATATTCGTTTTTCAAACTGGGTACATTGTCTGCAAGCAGTCTTGTTTTGTGAATTATCGTTCACCAGCAGTGTCTCTTATGTGAACATCCAGAGTTAGTCAACTCGTTTACTACTATGTCAGCTTGCTAATTAGTTCGCGTCGAAGTTGGATTCTCATCGCAATTGACGAGATTGGATCCAATATATTATGAACACCTTGTTTGTTCTGTGCCCCGTTTTATCATCCCGCCCATCATCGCTCAGACTACTCAATTTTAGCTGTTTATTTGCCTCTTATTGAAAGCACTATGGGTACCAGTAACCAATTCGAGCCGATTGATTGGATTGTTTATTGCCTAACTGTTCTAAAGTCACATAACTACTGATGCCTATGAACACATTCAGGCGGTTCGGATGTGCGAGTTATACAGCCAGCCTGTAATTGCAGTATAATCCGTTCCTACAATGATTTCAATCACAACTAGTTTGTTTGTAAAATGGTTCATCTTTTTCGACGACTACAGTGAGCTCGTTTTGGTTACATTCTTTGGAATGCTTCATTGCACTTCTTGTGTGTATGTGTGTACTCGTGTTTCAAACCTGATGCTTAGTTCGGTTTTTGGCTTGCATTTCTCTCAACTCTGTAGAATCTACCCTTGGTACGTGAGCCACTCATGCTTTCTCCTTGTTTGTTCCCGCGAGTTTCGTAGTGACAATGCGACTGCCCACAGATGACCGGTTGTCCTCGAACTGCTGGCGCTCTGTTGGGTGCAACTATTTACTACTCTGTTAAGCTGCGCCTCTGCTATGCTCCAGTCTAGACGATTTATTTACAATTTGCTTGTTCGTGATTCTAGCTCGACTTCCTCACCCTTTTATTTCCCATGTTTATGTGATTTTATGCATGTTTTGGTGTAAAACTTTAAGCCTTTTTCGCATTAGACTACACCCGAAATACCTACATGCATTCTGCTTGGATCTAACCCGTGACTTTTCATCCGAGATAGTTGACTTCGTTTCCGGCGGGCTGTTTTGTCCTCGGCGATGCGCTTTTGTGTCTACCATACTGACTATTTATGATTCCATGTTGTTTGTACCGTGTAGTCTTATTGTAATAACAGTGTTTTCCATTAGTCGTTTCGAGCGCCGCCAATTTTCTAATGAATTCACACCGAGTAGCTTTTTCATCTGGTTTATCTCAACACAGTTTGCTGGCCAGGATGAGATTACGTCTGGATATATTAGTCACATCATTTAATTCTAGATGGGCTTTTCAGGTGTTCGAGATGTTTGACGCTAAACTGCAGTTATTATCAAACTATCTGCAGCCGAACTCGGGCGACTATTCTTCATTCCCAACTGCCGAGCGAATCTTTATTTCTTAATATTTATTTCCGTTCTATTCCAGAGAAAATGGTCAAGGTTGCTCCCTAGAGGACAGTCAGAAGTCTCAGGTAAATACTCCGTTCTGTTACTCAATCTCACATCACATGCCGTCTTTTTATGGAATGCCTAATCTTTCACTCGGTTCACTTCGATCAAAAAACCAGCTTTTGTCTTCCGATGAACTTTTTGCATTGTGATTTGTGCATTTCAGAATGGCGAGTCTCGTAATGTGATTTGGTAATCCTGGTTATACATTCATGTTTCCGCTTGGTAGACGACGGACTTTTACGTTAGACTATTCGTTACCTTATTTACGATCAGGCTGGTTCTTTATTCATTAACGTTATCATTTAGTATGAGTGTAAGAGCCTTCTTGCTTTCACCTGTTTCTCGTTGCGACTTTCAAGGTAAGTTGGGACGCAAGAATATCAGTTAAATTAGCGAAGGTGTTCTCCTACTTCCTTTCATGATGTCCTCTCATGGGCTGGGTGTTTTCTAGTTTGTCCATTATTTCTGATACATCGATTTGTGCCATGAGGGCGTGTGTGCATTTCTCTTTTTATTCTAAGTAGTTGCTTTATGCATCTTATAAAGTGAATGGTCAAAGTTTGCATAGTTACGTCTCTAACGGACAAAGGAACGAACTTATTGATTTGATTGACTAACTCTTGTGTAGAAAGACTATAGTTAGTCTGACCTCATCTCAGATTAGGGATAGTAAACTACCTGAAAACACGGGTACAGACATTTGAAAATTCGTTCTGATTGAAGATGTGGGCACACATTTACTAAGCTGAACATAAAAGCATCATTGAAATCTGACAAATGCTCGGATGCAAACGATACATACGATGTGAAAAGAAACAATAAACATGCTGGGGTGGGAGGAAGAAATACCATAGCTTTTGGGGATCTGCATAATACCTTGAATTAATTAATTAAAAAATCAGGGAGAACACTCACGGACAACATATCAAATGGAGGACGAACATGCACTCACAAAACAGTACCTTCAGTTATGCGAAATTGGAAGAGATGCGAAATCTTTGTGTGAAGTATTTGTTCGCAGAAAAAGATCAAAGCGGACTGTGGCTTAATGTAATGTCTGTATAGCTTGCAGAAAAGGCCTTTCTTGTTGACGGGGATCAAAGGTTGCTAACAGGTCGATCGATACACTTGTACCCGTTGTTTTGTGGTCATTCAGGTGCTGTAGACCAGCAGGCCGGTTCAAGAAGGCCCTTCTTCTGAATTTATACGCATGCATCCATGTTTGAAGTTGAGCCTAAGGCAACACTTAGACTTCATGATGTACAGCTCTCTTCTCAAAGCTTCTTTTTCAAGGTTAATGATACTTTCGTTTCGGGTTAAATGCATCCAACTAACAACGATAGTTACGGTTCGGCAGTGCACATTGGTTTTTCCGAGAGGTCATGTGGTCAACTATGTTGATTCTGGTAAGTGGCAGGGGCACGTTTGCATGAGTCAGTGTACCTGAGGTGGTGCACTGTTTCATTCGCTTGGGTAGCACCATTGTCGGTTGAGAATCAAATCCCCCGAAAACACCGTTTTATTTGCCTTTTAGAAGGCCTAATTCATTACTGTTTGAACTGACCCTCACAGTCGGCACGGTCATGCGCCACATCACCTTTCACGGGCGTTCTGAGCCTTTGCCCATTTTTGGCACCCCGCCTTCACGGTCGTCTCTTAATTGGGTCATCACCATATTCTCTGGATCTTTTTCTGGCCCACCTTCTGACCTTGTTTCCTTATTGGTCACAAACCCTTTAAACGTGAACTAGTTCATTGCCGTCTTGTCTTCGGACTGAGTGATACGGAAGGGGATCTGTTGGGAAGCCGGTCCTCCTTCTGTGTTCCTGCTTTACCCTCGGGTGGTTTCGTTGACCAGGAAGTTACGAATTGATCGTGTATACTCTGTAGTCCGTTGTTCATCACCGTTGCAGTCGTTTTGTTATCCGTTATTCTCTCATCTGTTTACACGCTCGTAGGCCGTAGATCCAGTTACAACAACCGTCTCGCCACCTTGTCATTTTGTCAAATGAATGTCAGTCTGAACAACGAAAGTACGTGTTGTGTTTGATCATCACTCGTTCGTTAGATAGTTCACGTATACCGGTATGATCGTGTGAGTCACGCGGTCGGTCGTCAACGCCTTATCTTAAAAATTCGGCTAACTTACCAACTGACCAAGTAGCAGGAAAGTACAGTCTGCGATGGCTGGATAACGTAGTGCGTCTGTCAGCCGACCGGGTCTTATCTATGGACCTCCCCACTAACCAATGTATAATATCACGAGCTGATTAGAAAACGATATGGTCACAGAATATGGAGATTCTTACAGTTCAATTGGTTGAAATGAATGGCAGTCGTCCACAAGTTGAGGGCATCCTGGTTACGGAACTAGCATGGCAGCATGCCACTGTCAATGGTACGTCTATATTCGAGAGTGATACTAAATCTTATTCTGTTCAGTATTTTTTCTCAAGTGGAATTTTTCCTTCTTATTTTTCCACATTGTTATTTGTGCCTGTAATGAGTCGAGTCACATTAACATCTGCCTTTATTAGTTCCTGCGTATGTCTCTATATTAGTACATGTGTGCTCTGATCTTATGTATGCTTCAGTAGACGTTATTTATTTATTTTCATGTTGAGTTGGCTTCCATTATCTCAGTTGTTTAGGCACTCACCACATTTTTGGAAATCCATGCAATGCTTATTCGAGTATTCTGTAGGTCATATTCGTAATTCACGATCTCCATTCTCTCCTATCTCCACGGCAGATATGCGAACTGACTCGGCAGCAAAAAGAACAATGGACCGGCTTGAAGGTTGCTCAAATGAGGGAGATCTACGAGTTAGTCCTAGGCTACATTGAGGCTCGTAAGGAACTCCTTTTGAAGGTTGGTTTCCTTCCTCTGGTGCTAGCGAATCGAACGAAATTTCACATCTGTTTGTTCCTAACCCACAACACGTGCTAAGTGGACCCTAAATAGTATTTCTAATTATAGCAATGCAAATTAGGTGAAAATTTGTTCAAACAGATTCTCAAACAATTCAGCCTTTGAGGCTCTACTGTAGCTCATCGTGGTGTGTTTGGGTAGCTGTATTACGCTGCTTGTTGTTCACGGGGACATACTCTTGAATCGTATAGCACGACCCAGATGGATCCTCACAATTCGGTTAATAACCTTGTCAGGCTTCATGACAGGGAGCACGCATTTTACTCAGCTGGCTGTTAGTGCGAATCAGATATTGCCTTAGTCAGGGCACAGTGTTCAGAATAGATGATAACATCGCAAGATGCCATCTGAAGCCTTGGAAATGACTCGATGTCTGGAGCGTTTTGTAATATTCTACGGTTTTCAGCCACTTCATGTAGGCGTTTTCAGAGTGTTGTGATTCTATTTTGCTTACAGCGTTTCCGATAAAGATCACGTCACTCACAACATTGAAACTCCTGGCTTCGTTTGTAATGGTTATTGCTCTTATGGTTCGACAATTACCGCTCGAAATTTGATCGTAAAAGTTAATCATGGGTAAGTAAGCGTTATTGTAGTATCAAAAACAAACCACACTCAAACGGGAAGAAAATAAATCACAACACTTCAAGCTAATTTAAAACAGACTGTTGTCAATTTTCAACCGGTGTTGTGGAAGCAGTCCTATTGAGATTTTTCCCCACTGAAGGTCCGACCTTCATGAGAAAACAAAATAGTTTTTAAAAGTTATCTTCTAATTTTCGTAAATTCAGCCAGAAGGGACTGTCAAATGTTGGCAATTCAATCACCTACAGACTTAGCGTTATTGCTATAAGTAGAAAAAATTGAGTAGGTTCTGCAGGGATATCTGGCGAATCCTTTCTTTTTGACCGATGTCAATCAGGCGGTTTCGGTTTACGCATACTTACACTCGCCGTCGCCGATTTGGCATATTCAGTGGTTAATACACTGCAGAAAGCGGCTGTACTCGATGACACGATAACTGTCAAGGAGTGTTCACCCGCAGTGAGCGTTGATAGAGATGCGCTTGACTTTACTATTGCTGCAACGTTCTGAAACGATTTGCCGGGTTCGAAGAAGACCATGCTCGTACATCAAGCCTGTGTTATCACAAACGCTTTGTTCAAACGACTGGACATTTACCCGTAGATTGGGTTTGTTACGAATGACTAGTCTTCGGATAGTGTCTGCTTCTCACTGTTACACGAGTGTGATCCGTGTTCAGGTGTATGCTCTCTAGCTTATGTCTAGTGGGTTTCAGCTTACATCGGTTGAGGTCAGCTCACACCTACTAGCATCTCTCACAATTCAGATGAGCTCTTAGGATGCGCACCACCAAATTTTCCCCGCGCCAACTATGGCTGAGTTATCGCGTCCAAACGTTCATTCATAATCTCCTGTTAATACTAGTCAGGTTGCCTGATCATCTCTCTTCTTTTATTCTTCTTCATGGTTATAAGGCAGTTATGCATCAATGTGAACCACGGATGTATTCCCAAGTATGATGATGATGATTATGTTGATTCACAGTCAGCTGTCATCAAGCCTCTCACCTACCCAGTCAAACGTTATTGGACACTCTAAATTCCGTGGGTTAGTGAATCGTTGGTGTCCTTCACAACCGTTATCTCTCGAGCGAATTCCCTCAATACTGTGGGCTTCCGTTCTTATATACTCTCTATACAAGATATCCCTGTGAAGTGGGTTGCTTGTCGACTGTTGCTCTTGATATATGTCAGCTTCTGGCTGTAATGGTCTGATAAACTTTGGGGAAGCAGATCCTTCAGTGCACAGACATGGACAGTCTTTGAAGACCTTTGTTGGTTTGTTAGCATGTATGATATCAGCCTGGTCGTTGAAGCTTCCTAAGTAGTGTCGCTGTTTTGAGGCTCAGCATGGAGCTGATCGTGGTGTTCATGGTTTGTTTATTCTGGTCTGCCTTGGTCGTTAGTTTAGAGTTTCGAGGTACGTAGTTCTGACCAAAATCCATACCTCTCTTTTGTTTTATCGTAAACGATCTAACACCCTGCGAGTGTATGTTCCTATCTAAATGGTCATATATAGTCTGTAGTCACCAAGAATTGCTGTCGATGTTGCTGCTCGTAGTCTGGGCAGAATTTAACTGGTTCCACGTTTCCGATGGATGGTTTATTTTCTCCTTGGAAAACGACTCCTTTCGCACTTCTAAACCTCACCACCTTGCGCTTTTTACGATCAAATCTACTCTCAACGAGCTTGGCTAACAGTCTGTAGCATTGAAAGCGTTACGGATTGGATGTATTAAAATTAATCTGGAGATGGAATTATTCTAAAGCTATGTATTCATGTGTGCTCCTGAACCCCTTATCTATCAGGCCAACTAGGTTTTCGTTTGCGAACTTTTTTCAGGTTATGAAAGAAGTACAGGAGGAGCAGAAACGCGAACTGAAAATTGTGCAAGAACGCGAGATCAAAGAAATGAAGGCGCAGCAAACCAAGGCCTCAATCGAATCCAGTCGGTCAGTTATGAACGATCGGAAATTGCGCAACAAGGCTGAGCGTGACCGGCGAATTCGCGAGCTGAACGACTACAACACAAAGCGATTTATCGACCAACGTAAAGTACAAGCCCAGCGACATGAGAAACAGAATCAAGAGTTGAACAAGCGTCATGCGAAGGAGGGGCAGGATATATTGGTTGTCATGAGAAAGGTCAGTACTGTGTCTGAATCGTGTGATATTGTGGATTGTGTTTTGTCCTACAGATCACTGGAACGAATTATATCTGTCTGCTTCTGTTTTTTGTGGCTCTGCGCTGTTTCCCAAATTTCCGTTTATGCCTGGTAACAACAACCATAAATATTTCTTAACGTGGTACTTGTTCATTGAGCTTGATTGGGATTAAATGTGAATCTACATCCTTCAGTCTTGTTCAACTGAAGTAGAGTGAAACATACAGTTGACTTGCTTTGGATCCTATAACATCCGCCCACATCACAATCTATCATCTCTGTTTGCTGACGTCTTTAAAAGGATATTCGAATTTTAATTGAAAGGAGTAAAGTAAAATTTAAATTTTTGTTTAATAATCTAAAAATATAAAGCACCATGCAAATAAACTAGCATTTCACACGAAGGATAACCTTCAGTTTCTTCTCTCAGTTTTCCTCTCAGGTTTCTATTACTTCAGCCATTGGGATTCATGGTGCCAGCTCCTTGAGGTGGTGGCGATAAAAGATGGTTTATAAGTCGTAATGAAAGTCTGAGGACTAATTCGACCGGCAGTCAGGGTCAAGTTGATTGATCTGCCATTCGATCACGCAGCCTTAAATGTGCCCTTCAATCTACCTTCGTCAACGCACGTCCATCCCCTGGGATGTTCTATCCATTTTTGTAGCCATTAGGCTGCTGTTCTTATATTGCTTGGCAGTGAAATGCTGGTCTCATTATTCAGCATGTGTATGTCCGTCGTGTCCAACTGGCCTCGAATGTTCGTGTACTAGAGCAGTCACAATTACAGAGAGCCACAGTTCTTCCGCAATTGCAGGTATGTATATACTCAAACAATTAGAAGAGACATACTGAGTAGTGAACGACTGATTGCACTAGGATCTGCAACCAAACAAATAAATGAGTGAAGTCGTGCTGCCACTCACTGTGTTTGCCTGCCAGTCTGCTTTCACTGGTCCTTCGTTTCACCGTCAACGATGCTGAGGTAGTGGCTGTCTATATTGCTCGGGCGAATTCTAGTACAAACCGTTTCATTTTTGCCCACACGGGCATTTTCATATGATTTATGTTGACCTGGTGACCTATGTCTGCGCAATGGTATCAGAGTCGTCACATCGCTAATTTCTTTCCGTGCACGCGTCTGCGCAGCTGTTCCTTCGTCTCGTCTACATGTTGGTGATCACATCCGAAACATGGGAGCGCGTAGACTACGCCAGATTGTTCGTGTGGTTCTGTACGATACGCTGAGCGGAGTGTTGTGTTCGTCTTGCGTGGTACTTAAATGTTCAGTGAATGGAGAGTATCTTTTGCGCTGCTTCAGATGTGCCAGGAATGTATGGTACTATCACGCGCGTTTCTTGTTCTAGACGTTCAGTTCTCGTGAACCTTGTGATAGATTGCCTTACGAAACTACTGGGATACGCCCTGGAAGTGAACAGTTGGAACAGATGTTGTCTTGTAAGTTTAGATGAGCTACAGTGCATGTCTGCGCGTGCAAACAGTGTTCGCACGTAGCTTCTAACGTGGTGGGCTAGTTGAATACTGTTGAACTTGAAAAGGACGTCATTTGGTGGTTTGCCATCAGGTCTTATAGCCTATACTGTGGAGCTGGTCAGGCTAAATCAGGGATAAGACAAACAATGTGTCATCCACATATTGAATGTTTGAAAAACCTCAGATATAAAATGTTTCACGACAACATCTGTAAGCAATCCCGATGTAGGTGGGCTAATTGGTATGCCTCGGTTCTGCAGATAGACTCGACCATCAACCTGCAGGTATATCTCTGTGCACAGTTTCACTAGCTGAATCAGTTATTCTGGTGGGTGAGTTGTCCTACTGCAGAGACTCACTTCTCAGGCGCTTCAGAAGTTCCATCGCAAAGTTCTTCGATATGTTAGTGAACAACGAGGTATCATTGAAATAAACCATCACATGTTCTTCCTGCAATCCCATTCCTCCAATCTGCCTTGCAAAATCAACTGAGCTGTTTGTGTCATGATTATACATACGTAGGCATTGTATGTGGTGCCTATGAAATGACATCACTATCCTTCCATCCAATGAATAGATCGTGAGATGATCTTGTCGTTTGACAGTTATAAAACGATATAACTGATGCCAAATAATGGTTCGTCCGGCTACTATGACTATAATTGCGATGGTTTTGTCTTGTTCAGAAAAATGATCTGGGGTTGTTGACCACTTTGTATATTTGAAGTCCTATCAGTAGCAGTTATAGTAAAGGAAATGAAATATCCTCGAGCTTGAAGCGATCTTCATCAACTTCCGTTTTTTTGTCAACAGTAGG
The DNA here is from genome assembly GCA_008508345.1 of Paragonimus westermani. Taxonomy (NCBI): domain Eukaryota; kingdom Metazoa; phylum Platyhelminthes; class Trematoda; order Plagiorchiida; family Troglotrematidae; genus Paragonimus; species Paragonimus westermani. The sequence goes on along the minus strand of QNGE01002843.1, from coordinate 35,164 downwards.
ACGTATCCATGGAGCTTGTTAAGCGGTCGTGAGAGCAATTTTGCTCTGATGCTCAAAGTAATGGATCTTCGTAGTAGAGGTCATAAACCGTCTTCGACTAGTCAACAAATGTGTGCGTTGAATCTCGTATATCCGTTGGAGTGAGAAATGACAAAGTCCCAGTACGAACAATTAATAGGACGGTCAAGCGAGTTTATCTACCAACCCTGAGGGGTAGCCTAGGTTGAAATGGTTAGACATTGTGTAAATAATGCGGACGGCGTTGAATTCAAAAATACAAGACTCGTAATCAGGTTTAGAGAACCGGACAAAAGTAGACATTTGAACAGAGAAGTCAGACATTTTTTGACACAAAATATCTCTCGAGCATGTTTCGTTACTTCTCGTCAGGTACATACAGTCATTGGGTTTATGTAGCAAAGTTCAGTGGATATTGTGAAGCCAAACAAAAAAATGAACAACCACAAAAGTATAAATCGCGTTCATCCTTCAAGCTGAGTAGAACCGTAATTCAAACAATCAACGGCTGAAGACATTAGAGAAGGAGATGGCTAATCGAGCTCCGTGGTAGGAATGTTACGTGGCTGTTCGCCTGAATCATTTTTTTGCAATAATGACATGTAATGAGGCGGGGCAGTGAAAATAGCTTAGCAGTTAAACTCCCAGGTACCATTATTGGCAACTCAATTGTTTACTTGCGAACTGTAGGCACCTTGATGTTGATAGATCGAGTTTAGGTAAATTGGCCTGTATAAATTAAACCTCCTTCAATTCACCCCGGAATTACAACTGTTTTGTTGATTGTGTGGCATTCAAATATCAGTATTTACCAACGATATTTTGCTGTGAGTGCCAATGACAGAAGGTCCCGTGCATCATGGGACCTGGCTAATAACGTCATCTCCCATTTCGGCCGAATGGCGCTTTTAAGAGTAATGGCGTTGTCGGAGATTAATCATTGAGTTGGGCGAAATTCAATGTACTTGCATCTCTTCTATGTTGTGCCTTAAATCTCAAAAATTTCAGCATACACCCTAGATTATAGGTCATAGCGTACAAGGTGTATGATCTTATGTCACTGTAGATGTCAGTTTCCTGTGTGTAAGGCTAATTAAAACGGAGCCAGAGTTCGTCTGCTTTTCCACTATCACTTTTAAGGGCCGTGTCAGTCGAATCACCTTGGCTTTTCCGTCTTCTGTTGTGTCTACACAAACACTTCCAAAATTAAGCTCAGATAACTCTCCTTGATGAACGGATTTGTGTTATTTTTTTCGCTCCGACTTCTTTCACTTCTGGACTCGCAAACAAAACTGACCTCTCAATAATTTGTCAGCGGTTCGATGACAGGTGCATCTATGTCCATATTCACACGCGTATATGATGTCATGGCACTGCGCGACTTCTGATTAGGTCAACCGTGGTCGTCTTCAATTATTTCAATAAGAACGGGAAATTTATCGCCCATATTGCATTGTATAATTTATTACGTCTTGATGTATTCACAGTTACCCTTACTTGTGGCATACGTCTAGGACACTTATGTACTATCACGGAGTCGAATAGATGTACCATTCCCATTCACCACAAGAAAAACCCTGAAAAGATGCTAGTGATATGCCAGTTTATGACTGTCGATAGTTCCTTGATGGTGTGATTATAATCCGACTATGTTGCTCGGTTGAAAGACCAGTGTGACGTTGCTGCATTCCAAGTCCTTACGATGTTACACTTCGTTGTCATTATGCAGATTGGTGTTTCATTCAGCACAATCCATTCTGTATTGTCAATGGTTGAGATTAACTTAATTTTGGTCAGCCGTCTGGGACGGACTGTTCTTGCCGGGTGTGCCCATGCTTTGCACACGAGATCTACTCGATGGCATGTGCTGTGCTTGTGGCGAGATGAACCTGTTACTGAATTCTGATTTTGTATCCTCAATCAACCGAGATCAACTTGTTCTGCGTGGCACAACCTATCCGAAGACCGGATTATCTTTACTTCGGAGACCACTAACTATCCCTACACTTATTTGTGAACGTCTTTTTTTTTATCGGTCCGTTTGTCCGCGGAATGTGTCCTTTTAAACAATTAAGTTGCTTTGTTTTTGTATATGGCACACGACGTCTGGCTTTCGCACGTTCAGACGAGGCTGTCAAACCTGGTTGTGTACGAAATCGTACATCTAATAAAATGAAATAGATTCGCAATCATTACATCTCAGTGACCAATGGTGTGTGTGCGTATTCCCCGGTTGTGCTAGCTTAGTGGCAAAAATTTATCGGGTTCTCTGAAACGCTTCTTTTTTTGTCGTGTTTTCACCCCTCATTCATTTTGTTTCGCTCTCTCTCTCTCTTCACGTGTACCGTCTGTCAGGAGCGAGATGATTTTATGCGCAAATACGAGGAAGATCTGTTAGCCGTCAAATGCGCCACTGTGATATGATCACTCGAATGACTGGCGGTCAGGACTACATCCTGTCACCAATCAATCAACCAACCAACCACTTAGACGACCCATCCTATTCTTTTCCATTGATATATGCGCAATTGTTGATGCTCTCGGTGACAGTTTATGGTGATAGCTCAATATACATACAACTCCAAGAACGCACGAACCAACAACCTTTATCAGATATTTCCCTTCTCCATTGACAATCGATGATGACAACCGATTTGGACCATACATCTTATTGTTTATCGCTTCAACTGCTTGCCTCACCGTGGCCGTACTAGTACTAATGTGATCGCAGTTTCTGCTGATCTATGCTGGCGCATTTGTTCTCCATATGCTCCCATCCTTTCGAGCTGTTGTGTGCAGTTTCCGTTCACAGTCTACCAAACCATGTCACCGATACATTCTGTTTCTCTCCATGTGATATGTACTAGCCCCCCCCCCTCCGTACCTGTCCTTAATGACCACCCATTCTCTTCATTGTTCTATTCCACTTTTACTCCGTCCGTTCTGATCGAATGGCACAAGCATGACTAGCGAATAACCGTTCATTTATTTACTTAAAATCACACCACATTTACCGTTATTTTCCAAACGATTGTCATCCCCACCATAGTTTCTGTCGCTAATGCTTTACCACCGGTTCGATCGATCATACTGGTTGTTTGCTGCTTCCGTTGTCACTCAGCCTACAGCTCGCATCTTTCCGTTCTCGGTAGTTCGGTAAAAATGGACCACCAGCCTGAAGATTCCTGACACCTTAGTGCACACTCAGAATCACGTGAACAGATACGCACTTCACAATCGCGTTTTAGAAAGGTGGGTACACACGCGCACACACTTAAGGATTTTACATCGGGTTTTCCACTTCATTTATTGTCAATACTGTCGCCACTGTGCAATACCTTGATCCGGATTCTAACTGCACATCCATCCACTCACGGGCAAACGCAAGCTTGACCCCTCCACAATTTTTCGCACATAACTCTAGTCTTCTGTCTTGTCCAATCGAGATCTGTTACTCTGTACGGTTTTTCTATTTGTCTATTCTCGTCGCTGTATCTATCTTACGTTCTGTCCAGTTTATTGCGTTGTTCCCTTTTGAAAATTGCGATATGTAATAATCTGCTCTATCGTCTGTATCTCATGTGATGCGACCACAGTCTGTTTGGAAAGTGTGTCAAAGTCGCTTTTTGCCTCATTTCTCTCCGCCTGTACGTGTACACACACACACACACACCTTTTTCTCGGCTCGTTGCCATTCCGTCGTCATCGTTGGTTGGGGGTAAATTCGTATGACTGATCACGCTGATCGTTACTACCATTCAAAGCAGACGGTAACGTCATCATCGCCAATTTTGCGCGCATATATGTCTATATGCGGTCCACCGCTGACACTCCGTTATTTCCCCTGTGGCTTTGCTCTCTTGTACACACGGCTCATGACTCATCCATTGCGAGCGTGTACAGATCATGCACATTAATAAATTGATTACAGTCACTAAAACAATTTTCCACTTGTTTTGGAGTACAGTAACATCTCCAGGAGTAAGCACTTTTATGAGGTACAGGATATTGTTTGCTTTAAGCGCCTTTGAAAAAATGGGCTGCCCAGAACCGTGCATAAAACATTTCGAAGGTTTAGATGAGCCCAGTCCCCACGGAAGAAACTACTTTAGTCTCGTCAAGCCCAACTTAGTTTGGTTGTGTATCACTCGCAAAGCGGAACACAAAGACACTTGACGGTTAATGTGAGCGATGTAACTTGTCGATCACTTCTTGCGATTGTGTGTTCGTCAAAAAAGGACGCCTTTCGTTGATGATAATGTAAATCAAATGACCGAAAGTGGCCGTCATATAACTTCAGTAACAAGCGTTAATCACTGCCACTCTCGGCTGGGAATAGGAAACAAATAGAAAATTCAAATTTGGTGGCGATGGAAAATAAGTTGTGCACAGAAGGGATGGTGCACTCGTTGGTGTGTCATTCACAGATCGGTCCCAGTCGGCCGGAGTACTCCAGTATACGGAACGCATGCTATGTAGCAGCCGAGCTTGAGTGCACAGGATTCTTAAGGACTACCGGGTGAACACTTAAATCCTGGCAGCTCAGCAACAATATGATGGATCATCAAAGCAACAGATAGCACGATACGACAACGGTTATAGAATTCCCGTGCTAAAGGCTCAAGCACACTTAGTTAAAACGGTGCTGAAATATTGTACGACTGTTACCACTTCAGTACGCGACAGCGCAACGGAGCCCACTTTGTTGTCTTAGTCCAACCTGGACACACTACTTCATCACAACGATTCACGGCTGCAAGTGAGGGCCATTCAACGTTATACTTCGTTATGAAAGATCTGTAATACCTCAAGATAATTGGTGGCCTCGACAGAGAACACCTAGCTTATGCTGAATCAATTAGATTGTACGGCTGGTCTGTGTGGTATGCACCTTCAAAGTGTAAGATGCTGTTACATTAGTGGTACGGCTCATGATGGAAAACGATAGTGAAATTAGTACGCAGACTGGGTGGTATTGTTCGTACAAGAGCGATTAGTCGAGCATAATTCAATAAGCAGTACTCCTTAGCAATGGGATTGGTGATCGCATGTGTTTGTGTATGAACAGGTGACGCAGTTGCAGCATTCTTTCTGCCGTTAAGACACGTCTTAGCATCATACACTGTGCACTATCAATCAGCTGGACATCATTGGCAATCTTGAGTGTTTAAATCAAAACGGAGAGGTATCAGCGAGCTGAACAGCTGGAAATTTACTGACCTAAACACACCAAACATCAGGACTGACATCCTAAGCGTCTTTCTAGCCTATTTATCCCTAAGGCGTATTCAACAGACAGACTGATATCTTCTAAGACAACCGCTCCCAAGTCTCAATCACGAGCAGCAGCGTTTCAATTCTTGGTATGTATTCAGTATGCAACGATGTGAGGATTTACACCATATTTATCTCCAGTTGACCGCTGCATCGTGATCCATCGATACGAAAGTCATATGATCTCGAAAGCTTTCTCACCTTAAAGGCTCTCCGTTGTTGAATGCAGTTTCATGTAACCAGTGTACAGCACTACCAGCCAACTTAATTGGTGCGGCATGCCAAAGACGAACAATAGGAACAACCAAGAGGACCATACCAGTAGGCAAATATCAGTCAAGTAACGCGCCACTAAAATTTAAGTTAAAATATCGTTGGCCGGTGAGTCGTACTAGTAAGGGGTATTCCAACAGTGAAGGTTCACATGTAAAACTATATAATTAACACTAACAAACGCCTCGGATAAATCCAGAAGGAATACATTCAACCACTTTAGTCTATTGCACCCTTGTTACACGCACGTTGGTTAGGTCATCATCATCACCACGGACAAAAACCGCATACCAGTGGTTCTCATCGATGCTTAACTGCCACACAATCATGAATGAAAAGGCAATTCCACAACAGGAACGGAAAAAAAAGAGCAAGACAGGGGAAAGGACCCAATTACCACTATTCCAACATTCAGTCACAACGTGCCTACAACTTGCAAACGAACAACCGAGATAGAAGTGACAGTAAGACATGATTCGCCGACAACGCGCCTAAACAACTATAACATTCACGCCACTGAGTGTGATTAGCTGCCACCTCACATAACGTCGCCAGCCACCAACTCCATGAGGCTCGAGGGCCCCAACACGGGAGACGAGCCCGATCTATAGTGGACAACCTCTTAGTGAACGATTTCATTCCTCTATACCAGGTCATTAACTGTCGACCTCGCACACTACGCCAGTCGGCCACCGCGTCGGCAAAAGGTGCTCAGTGTGGCAGACGAACAGATGGCATTCCCACCTCATGGCCTAACCATCCAAGTCTGTCAACTTAAAGATCCGACAAAACAACCTATTTGACAATCACTACCAAATACCCGCTTCTGAACACCTTCGTTGCTAACTCAGCGACCAGGATAAGCTTTAGCTTCCTGCGGATACCTGTCCTAAACGTGCATCATGAACTCCCAGGAGGAACGCCATATCTGGCATTTAAGAACTTAGAGACTGTTCTGGAACCCAACGTTTCTTTAACCCACGTACCGCCTTGCTTATGTTATATTACCTGCTTCCTGAATGTTCTATGAGATTTGGGTCCAACAGCTATTAGGACCTAATGTGTGATCTAAATCTATATACGTACTCCAGTAAGCACGAACGTCCTGAATGGAGCCCCACCGTACATAATTGACAGCCATGTGGTCTATCGAGAATCGGGCCTGATTCCGAGAAAAATGGAGCCAAGTATAACAATGACGTGCACGATGCATAAAACTACTGCTGGTCAAAAATAACTTGTGCTCAGTACGCAGTTGCTACAGCCGCCACCCACTATCCGATGGATGTGATGCTATCACAAACGTGCCATCTAAACGAAACACAGCCTCACCAAAACGGGCGACCTGAGTGTCCACATCTCCGGCCAAAACGACTATAACGGAACCATGTATCGACCGAAGAAGAGTGGTCAGATCCGATTAAAAGACAACCTTGAGAACGACGTCAATAGAGTCCGTTGGAGCATAGGCATCTAGAGCCGCCCCTAAAAGAACCTGCTAAACAAACGGCACAAACGTCTAACGTTAACATGAATCCAATTTATCAGTTCGCCTGTGACCGTCCAGCTGAGGACTGTACCTATTCCAGCTGACCGATAACAGCGGCCGTAGAATCACCCAGAGTGTATAACCAACATCGGCTAGACAGTGTGGGTGCTGTTAGTTCCATACGTCGACTACTCTTCTGGATTCTGTTCTCTGAAACACAACAGACATCCACATTTAACGAGTCCAAGGTTCGTGCGAAAGCCACCTGTTGATCTACCTGTTTCAGTGTGCGAACGTTCAAGGCAACCATACTAATTCGCATTCGAGATCGAAACGAGGGACGACGGTGGTCTGGGGCTGAATGGTAAGAGATGGGACTCACGAACACAGTGTTGCTATGATCAGCTACATCTGCTTGAGGGCCTGTAGAATAGTTGCTTTAGATTTGGGTCGTAAGGAGGGATGAGAGCTAAATTCGAATGGACAGTGAAGGAAGGGTCAGTAATAGCAATTTTCACCGATCTATCCTGTATGCACAGCAGATAAAATGATCCAATTTGTGCCGTGAGACACCTGATGCAGTATGAAATTATTGCTATTGTGAGCATTCACAGTCTTATATGGACTGAGATACAGCCAGAGCACCCAGACCTAGACAGGAGAACGATTAGGGTTCTCAACCAAGACCTTTGGCTCGAAAGCCTGTACCGCAAGGTAGCAGGTGTGTAGTAGTTTACCAGAATTGGCACATTTTCCCGAAAAAAATGCAAACCTTCTTCCAACCCTCAACTCAGATGACCATGACATTGTAATTTTTTAGATCTCTACTTATTGGCCTGCATAGTAAGAGTGACTCTGTCGGTGTGGTCACCACATCGTCTAGTTTATCGCAATAGGTCATCACGATGCCGAAGCCGTCACATTGTGTCAAAGTCCGTTCTCGTTGTGATGAGTTTAGTTAGGTGTATGAGACCTTCTCAGAATCCATGCTAATTGCTGTCAGGCCTGTAGAACAAAACAATCCAAGTGATTTGCTTCAAAGAATGCAGAACAATCTATCATCTAGCAATAGTATATAGGAAAATAGGAGCGAACTGTGATATCTAATTGGCAGAATCAGAGTAAGAGTACTCACTCAATTTTCCGGATAAGGAAATTAGCGTCCGATGACCGAGACTTATTGTCTGCATGAGTGAGAGGGCAGCACACACCACCGTAGGCCGGGGGCTTTTTAGGAATTGAGCAAACTGTTTCTACTGATAACTATCTGATGTTCTAGATTGGTGAGAGTTGAATATTACTTACAATCGTTCGTGACTTTCGCAGTCTTATTGCCATCCCCTTTCCAGAAGCACTGTACTCCAGTTTCGATCCTTTAGGAGCACGTGAGTAGTGCATACTCTTGACACATCCTGGATTTGACCTCAAAGCACGCTGGCATGAGACCACCGTGTTGACCAATGTTGACCAGGTGCGAACGAACTATCGCATGCAAACGTCGGACTACATTGACTTTATAGTAATGCTCGGACTACCTGATCACCTCGAGTTGAGACGTAGTAATTGTCTCGTTAATTCCAACCAATGACCACATAATTGGAATCCTCATCAGGTTAAAGTAGCGGAAATCATCAGACGTACTGAGAAACACTTTGGTTGCTGAAGAGTAGTTTAACGGATTTGTGAGTCTGATGAGAACCCATTTATTAAAAAACGTAGGGCAATTGCCACGTCTGGGCATTCTGTTTTTGCCGCTGGTAAGAATCCAGTCAAAGTCTGTATTGTTCGCCACTTATGAGTCTGCCCAACTTCACACTGGTGTCATGAATTTAGTGCACAACAATGGTGTTCGTGGATTCCAGCGTGAGATAAGAGAAACTCTGCTTGGCAGTCGACTTGTTGGATCATTCGTTGGAGCTCATTTGACACACTGGAGTGGATGAGTAACTGAGCCCAAATGTAAGGTTCCCGGCGTGGATTCGCAGCTTAGTCATCGTAACAATTGCCGCATTTGGACACATCGTTCGTTTTCTAGTTCTGGGGTTTGGTTGTTGGATCTCTCCCAAATTTGGATTACGGATTGATAGCAGGAGGTTTACAATGAACTGCTTTCCTCACAAACCTCCACGTTAAGTAACCTGATGGCAACAGATTCGGTCATTGCTAAAATCTACCCTGATCGATAGCTATCAGATTGCCTTTTGTGGTCACAAAAACTTCGGCCAGTCTTTACAACTCTCTTGGGCATTGGTGACATATTTCTTTCCCATCCATATCCACACAGATAAGTGACCTCGGTAACCAAAGCAAAATCCATTCCATGCCCAGAACAGTGAATGCTGACACTTCATGAGATTTTCGTTGAGTTGATCTATACCTCGTTTACTTTTTTTCGTCACAAACGTCAAAATTAGAGTATGTATGTATGAACAACAACAGGCACGGTCATGACTGGGCGTTACAATAAAGAAAAGGATGTTACTTGCTCCAATGCAAACGAACTGTTCGAATCAAGAGTTTGTACACACACACACACACAAGGGTAGGCTGCAGAGAACTTGAATAAAGTAGAATTACGATTCAGCAATAATTTCGTAGACGATCGGGTCAACAGTGACCCATTGTTAGTATGTGCCTTGCAATGGGAGATGGAGGATATTCTGGGATGCATGGTCCGCTCTTCTTTCCTTCTCTGAAACATAAGGGGGGCCAACAAAGATTGTCGCTTGATGTACAAAGCTGAGTGACTAGGGCAAGATTGGTTGTTCTTCCATGACCGAACTGACGTTTTAGTAAATCATGGATTCCCTGCTGGTCAAGTGCATTGTAGTAAATGGCGTGGACTTGGAAGTAGAAGTAAGGAAATCAACAGGTCTGGAATTTACAAACGATAAATTTGACGCAGTGTTCTGGTCATTTTGAGAAAGACTGTCTGCCACTAGGAGCCCGGGCTTTCCCCCGGATTGAATTTGGAAATGTTGGTATGCAGGCTGTCTTAGACACGGACAAAACTCCGTTAAGGCTAGTCCCGGCACGATGTACCTAGAATCAGTTAACCCCTCATGATTTTGTGTTCATGCTTGCCATCACAATCGACCAAGTACTCCGTGCGTTCTTGGTTCAGTAAGTCTGACGCAATCCGTCAGTCTTCTTTTTTGATTGTCTTCAACTGCGAGTTCTATTGGTTGTTCTATTCATGGCATGATGACTTTCGTGGGACGGTCGCTGTCGTTTTGATTGTTCGGTTTTGCATTGTCACTATACTATCACTCTCTAGTCAGGAATAGGAACAAATTGACATGTACATATTTATGTAGTAATCGGTCTGTCCAGTACGGTGCCGTCCGTTTTTCGGTATCTCGTGACCAGTAAGATCGGACGCGTTACCTATCGATCATCTGGTGAACGATACGACCCGGGCGTTTCGATCATCTTGGTTCGATGGAACTAGGCTTCAAAAGCTTACTACCAATTCCTCCAACATGAGCGGTGCTCAATAACGCCTGTTGCTGCCGTGTAAATTACTTGGTTATTTAGAACATACTCACTTGAGCTTCGTCCGAGGCCCAGGTTTTTCACAACTGGGTCTCTGAAATAACTAATCTCCCAAACTACTTACGTATTTCTTTCCCGAGGTAACACGGTCCAAATATCCTCTTCCCGTAGTTCATAAAATTAGACTTCTGATGGCTCAAATCTGTCACGTCCTCAGAAGCTGACTGTAAAGTTTGTCTATGCACCGTCTGACCGTCGCTTTCGCGAGTCCTCACTGGTAAGAACGGAACTTTGCGTCGATGTTTATGACCTTGCTCTGTAGTTAGCTGTATTCAACGCTCATAGTTCTCTTTCCATTTTATCAGACTCTCTGGGTACGCGCTGTGAAGTTGCAAACAAAGTTCCTGCTAATATTTCTCATTTCCTGCATGTAGGTCCATCCGGACGTACATAAGGTTCATTCACTAGGTGATAGCTAAGCTCATTTTATTGCCACGCGTTGACATATAGCTCCACTAGTATGTGGTGGGAGATTTGGTCGACATTATGCGATCATCACCTAAAGCAGACGGCAGCTTTCGCATTTACAAAGGCTCTTCAGCCGGCCATTTTTGAAAAGATGTCCTGTACTCGCGTTCCGACCATGTAAGAACTGGAATTCGAATTCCGGACATGCTTCAATGTGGCAACCATGCTGACTACCGTTTCGGAGACCTCATAGCATGTGCAACCATACAAAAACACGCATCCACA
>QNGE01002843.1:0-22492 GCA_008508345.1 Paragonimus westermani | reverse complement strand
ATTAGAGCTCGTCAGTAGTGCATATCCTTGCCACGGCCGGGATTTGAACTCCGGACATTCCAATCATGAGGCAACCGTGTTAACCACTGCGTTCTCATGAAAATGATTTACACCAAGAAGAACATATGCAAGCATTAAGAATGTAAATGTTTGCATGGTTATACGTGTAACACGTCGGTTCGATGTAAAGGGCACGTTTGTGGGTGCGTACCACAATCGATAAAATCACCATCAGGCGCGATTGTAGACCGGAACCACACTAAAATGACTTAAACAACTGGCAGTTCCAGGTGTTTCATCGCAACTACAGTTAACATGAAATTGGTATGAAATTGCATAACAATCTTTCGCGAATGCAGATCACAAGAACTTTATAAAAACACCTTAACCCACGGGCACGAAGAATGACGCCTATTCTTACTTACTCTTTCTCGCCCATATATAGCGGCGCCCATCCTCTACCAACAACGCTAGCTGAAATTGTTAGGAGTAGTAACTAGTCGGAGTGCAATCCCAACCCCATGGTATGCTTCTCCTCACCCCATGGAACCTGCGCCTTTTCCACAGTTAGACTGTACAGTAAATCAAACTCCCAGGGTTTAGAATGTCACATTCTCACGCAAATTTACACCCGTGTAAGCTCATGCGCTGCTTGGAGCCCGAAATGGAACTTTCGTCTCATTCGAAATCGGCCCGATTCGTTTTTACTAAGCAATTACCAACAACAGTAACAGTCGATTTTACATCAGTTCGCGCCGTCACGAAAACTCGCTGGATGGAATGTCCACTGCTAATAACGATCTTCTGTTACAAGTCTGCATGCCCCTTAACATTCGTTTGAACGTGCAGGGTCATCGACAGATAATCTAGGCACTGGAATGTATGACTCACGAGGCGCATACGCTTTTCATCTCCCTGTACTGTTGTTCGTCTTATCGCTCGCGCGTCGATTTCTTGTACCGACAATATACTCCTTAGTTACCTGCTGCGTCAACTTCGACCGATCCTCTCGTGCACATGGTTCCGCACCACCTAATCTTGCTTTCCGTACTAGCTAGAAAACATCTGATGCACATATGGCACATCTAATAGTGTAGACCATGAAGGCGGACTCTGACCGAATTAATGTAGTTGCTAACATTCGACCATTATGTGCAATGCCACTTTTCTATATACTCTGGAACACTGTGGTTTTGTTATATAAAGATGTTTGACCGTTAACTGCGGTGACAGCCATAAATAAACCGATATCAGTTTCGTCTTGCAAACCGGCCGTTAGCTCGCGGCGTGTGCATGTTTTGATATTGATTACATGACCTTAGATAGACAGGTTTCAGGAACCAAGTCTCATCCCCACTTCCTTGTCTCTGAACTAGCTTTTTCTTCTTGAGATTGCGTGGGAGTTAAGCGCCAATGTGAACCATCAAGTTAATATTCTTAAGGATGATATGCTTTACGGGAGAATGTGGTTGTTGTCAATGTCTCGAAGCCCGCCGAAAATCACATTATTTACAAATGAATCGATTCATAATTAACAGATCTACCAAATTATTTACTAGAAACATATACCACCAGACAGTTAGCAAACACATGCGAAGATCCTACATTTTTTGAACCTATCCAATATTGCCAACGAAACCATATACGGCAGCACGTACTCTCTGGGAGGTATATGGAAGTAACTAGTATAACCGGACTCCACAGAGGAGCATCATAGTGAGGTAATCGAATAAACGACATTCAGAATGGGCTCTAATGCTTCGTCTAGTCAAAAGAGCTTTACGCGCTCAACTTTTCGGCAACGTGTTTGATATCAGCGATGAATCACTACTGAAAACCGTGAGTAGTATGAGAGAAAAAATGATATCGCAGCTAGTTTTGCGCACTGCGATACACGGATGGATGTTTGGAGTCAAAATACCGGACAACGACCACGATAACGAATTTATACAAATGAGTATTTACAAATGGTAGTGTTTTTGACATAACGCAACTCAATGATGTGTCCAGAGTGAAGTAATCGATAGAAACTTCGATACAACTGTGGCAAACCAACAGCTGCCAGGCAAAGTCGCAATACAACATTGCCATCCTCCAGATGGTCATCATGGACTCGATGTGTAAGGTAGGATTAATAGAAAGTTACTCATGTACAGCACTCAGTCGTTTCAGTGGAAATATAAATTGATCACAACTCCTCAAATCACCATCCAAACCAAGCAAGTGCGTAAAGCAAACCCATCATCAACCAACCGTTTACGTAACAGGCGCTAATCTATGACGAGAACTGCGGTACTACGCAACACACAAACTATGATAGACCAACGAAGCAAACAAGACGAGAAAAAACGGCCAGAAAACTAGAACATGGCCTCAATGCCAACGTCCGCTTGTTCGTGCCTAGTGAATGGTGATGTCCTAAAGAACCAGACTACTGCCATCAAAGTACAGACACACACACACACACAGACACCGGTCACCCGACTCCTAATGTCAAGTTAACCGAATCGGTGCGACGAGCAATTGAATGGTATCTATAGAACGTGTTCTTGCTGACGGGGGTTGATATAAAGGGCAGAAATGCTCGTACTGTTGACCGTGAAGTAACCTCAGCTCACATGTTATGATAACGGATAGAGAGATTTCAAAATACAACTTGCGCGTACATGCTGTAGTAGTACGAAGTCATGCCGACGACACGTAAGGGCGAACATTAACAAATGCCACTCGATATTTGGCCATTGGAACGCTGATCCCCATTATATATACCACTAGAACTGATACAGTTACTTATCGATTACATCTAATGTATCAGCCGGAACGGTGAAGATGAGTGGATTTTCTTGGTAAGCTTGCAATACAATCTTGCTCTTCACAGAATCCTCGTTAAGTTTCGAAATAACAAATGAGTACCAGCAGCCTTCAAAAGCAATTAAAACAAGCTGTGGAACAAAACTAGGATGTCACACAGCCTTGAGTAACGATACAAAGAGTGTGTAACAAATGACGTTCAGAATTCTGACCTCCAAGTAAAAGCCACGGTACTAGATCACAAAATTCCGCTCACCGAGTGAAACCATCAAATTGACATGACAATCAGTATTTGAACTGGAACGCTCACACAAACTACATTGGGGTGGGTATATTTCTCACAGTGAATGATAAAAAACGGCACATGCATCACCCATCCAACCCACACAAGCTGATAGCGAACATGAGTGTCAACGAAAAAACAACATCGGACAATCGGATTGCAAATGGAACTATTTTGTTGTGTTTCTCGCCGATTAGTGAGTGGGTTGCACGTCGCCGGGAGAATCAGTTGCGTCCGTTAGGTGCAAGTTGGTCAACAGTAATGGCCAGACAAATGCCCTGAAGATAAACAAGGGACCAGAAACAGGACAAGCGTAAGTAATGCTGATATGAAACAAACAAAGATAGTGCTCTTTAACACGTACACACATACACGCAAGGTTGTGTAGCAAAAATCATGGTCCTGGATATGACTCGATCGACAGCAGCAGGACAATCCCGGAGAGAAAGGTAATCAAGAAAAGAGAACATTTTTGCTGTCAGACAACATAAAGATGGTAACCACACACTCTGAGGTGTATGCCACGGTACGATCTATTTAGGGGTGCATCAAATCCAAGTTTGAATTTGCGACGTTGGATTCAGATATCGATGTGAAAGTCATTTCAGGCGCGGACAATCTCCGGACAAACATGGGGTTTCGAGACTTTACATCGTACAGTTTTGATATCACTCGACATAAAAGGTCATGTTTGGAATGGTGGAAATTGTCATGCTGATAAAATCTATACCGGAGTAGTCACAGCAATCGGGGCCCCGGCACGCGATCGAAAGTTGCCACTAGACCACCTCAGATCTGACCCCAATGATCGGTCAGATGTACAGAAAAAACGTGATACCAGGTGATATCCAGAGTTACCTCCACCAGTCAAATACAAATATACGCACTCAACTGTAGCCGGTTTCTGTAACCATAAGAACTCATGTTGAATTCATGCCAATTACAGCGTTTTTATTTGGTCAGGTCGTCACATCTTAGGTGAAAAAGGCCTCACAAGTTCAGACGTTTGGCATAAATACACATAATGCTCAGCAGAGCAGTGCCTCTTGATCTTTGAACGTAGGTAACAACTGGATAAACCCAAACTTCTCGAGATCCTCGACACGAGATTCGGCAGCGCTGTTCCATGCTTCCGTCAGCACTACATCTATCGGTTTGGATGAGAAACCAACGTTCAATCGGATTTAGAACTAGCAGGCGAGGGTGGTGAGTGCATTCTATTAAAAATCGAAAAGTCCTTAACGCTTCGGCAACCGTGTAGTAGCATTTCGTTGTGTCAAATACAAATACACAAGTTGAAAACCACCCAATGACTGCTCAATACATACTCCAACCCTAAGATTTTCCGTGGATTACGGAGTTACTAATTCAAATGACAGTAATAGGTTCGCATTCGGTCGAAATCAGTCAACTTCGGTTTCACCAAACCGGGCGTGTGCAGTGCGAATCCCGACTTGCCAATTCAGCTCTGGCCCACCAATAAAAAGATAAAAATCTAATGCGATGAATTTCACCTAGATGTCGCAAAGAAGGAAAACTGGTCGAGAAAATAGAACGAAAACGCCTTGAATTTCCGCGTCATTTCAAAAAATGCATTCAACCGCAGACAAGCATGATTTTTTTGGTTTGCCAACTCCAAGATGTCTATGAGTAGTCCAACACAACGTTGTGCCTACTGAGTGGTATCATGGATAGTCGCAAGCAGTCACTATTTAGAGAGAGTGCCAAAATAACACATCCAATTCACATACCAACTACGAAACACGGATGAGGAATAAAAATGATCCATGCTTAACGTTCAGTTAAGTGGACAATTTTCCCCAAGTAAGACTAGAGTGCTGGATCGCAGCCGCACTCTGCGATGAGTATGTGTACTGCATCTCAGATGCCTGACCGCATGTTTGTACAGTCTACCACCGGGTTCCACATCTCTGTTACAAGAACAGATGTTGATGTGGTGACACCTTGCGCACCTCGGCAACCTAAAGGCTAAACCGTGCGGTGTAATGATCACACTGACAGCCATTCACACCATGCAGGTCAACAGGTAAAAGTTTGATGAACTACAGTCCCGTGAACCTTCAGGTTAGCGGTCGGAAGACTGACATTTTTTTTCGAGAAAAAGCACTAGTTCTAATATATCAACACCCACTCACTGTCTTGCGGTACAGCCTTTTAGCCCAAAGGCTTTGGTTGAGGACTCCAATCGTCTTCCTGCCTAGGTCGGGGCGTCCTGACAGTAGTTCAACCGACGTACAACTATGAGTATTAAGAACACCATTTCTCGGTTCGAGTGACTCTATTTCACGAAGCAGCACGCCACATACGTCACCTTATCGTCCAATCCATCTTTGCTTTCTTGTGTCACTTCGTCAGGAGGGACTCATGCATGAAACGCCAGGATCGAAGTATCATATTACATAAGCATCGCCGAGATGTGCATACGGATGCCGAAGGGTCTCAAGGTCCATCTGAAGTACACCGTAAGACGGAGTTTCCACTTCGTTGTTACCAGAGGGAAGCTGACTTCTCTGCTGCCGACAGTTTTCAATTCAACATTTCAGCGGGGGCGTTTGAAACTGCGATTGATCTTCAACAACAGAACAACCGCAAGTTTCATTAACTAAAAACAGCCAAACATGGTCATTTTGTCTATCTTCATATAACTGAGAATAATGTGAAAGATGACAGTGCCAACGACTGACAGGATTGAAAGGCACTCAGCGGTCAAATTAAGCCGTAAAACTCCATTTTGTCTCACAAGCTGTACCAAAAAATAGACCGGCGTGTCAGTACCTCCCGAGTAAGACCATTCGTTCTAAGGTAAAAAGCTCTGCGGTAAACACGGAGCTTGGGACTGAAATACCAACAGCCTTGTGTGTAGGTCTGTAAGAAAAGTACTTTAATCAGCTTTCGCAAATGAAAAAAACACCAATTCAAAAAATGCGGCATCACTTGTAGGACATTCTACCAAACAGCAACAGACCAAAGTCTTAATGAGCATCGAAAGATGCGTACTCGAAGTATATTTGTCCACGATGTCAAACAGCACATTTCCATTAGTAAACTTAATAAACATTATTTCTTTACCTTGCAGTGTCCTACATCAGGCTTTGTATGTTGGACGAAGGGAAGATAACCGCAATCTCCTGTTGCTTGGTAACCGCTTGTTAGCATCGTCCAACAAAAAAACTGTTTCGTGCAACGGCAGTTCCTCCATGTGTCCCTTGCGGTAGCCCACGTTGGTTTTTACGCAAATTGCGATAAGGCGGTTCACTGCTCCAGCAGTTAGTCCACCAACGAAGGATATGTAAGAAGTCGGTATGCCGGTATGGAAATCTTCATACCACAGATCACACGTGGTCAAACAAAGGACGAACATATCTCACAGAGTTTCACAAGAACTTGAATGTGCAAACAAGTTGTAGACATATCGTATCGCGGATTCGACCACCACCCATAATTTGCTTTGCGGCGACTTCCGAAGACGTCAGTTGTTCGTCGATGGCAGGTGTGAAATCGAGATTCTAAGCTCTTTTGCAATTTGCAGTTAAGGCTAGAACGGTGTCTAAGGTAAGTAAAAGGACCAATGGTTCTCTCAGAGCGACCGCATTTACTTCAAAATCCTAGATTTATTTGTTATGGTGTCTCTTTGGAGAAGTCAGCATTCCAAATGAACTCAACTGATCGTTTCGTTCCACAGGGCCCACAAGCATGCAATAAGCCAACAAAGACTTGTGAAAAGGTACGAGCATCCCTGATTTGATGTCATTCTGAACAGTATTTTGTTGCCAGTAACAAAGTTATAATTAGTGAACAACTTCTGAACATTGTCTGTATAAGGAATCGTCCACAAACATTTCCATGGCAAGCAAGCGTTCAGTTTGAACACAACTATTGCAATCGTTCCCACTGGCAGGCTCACGTCATCGTCAACTAGTCGGTATCATGTTGAGGATCAGCTGTGCCTTCAAACCATATTAATCACTCGGTGTTCTCGTATTCATACATGGCTCCTTCGTATCAAATGGGCTGATTGTGTGAGCAGCTCGACAGTGTGTTGGGGAAATGCACAAATTCGTGACCGATATACGGGGTGATGAAAATGTACAGGTTACGTCGGTTGGGTCAAGTGCTCTGTACGTCACCACAGCGTGTGCCGTACGCGCACTGTTCAATGTGGTTGACGATGGTTGGAAAAACAGTAAGCCGGTCAGGCGATGACGTCATCATGCGCCACAAAAGCTTAAACTGTTTCGTTGAGCGCTGTCAGTAGGCGTTGTCTACCTGAGTAGGAGACTTCCGGTAATCCACGCGATAGCGTGTCCCAGTCAACGGTGAGTCTGTATGCTGTATGAGTCCGTATGTTTTATGGAGTCCCGTTGTTTCTGTTTCTTATTGGTGTTCTCCTCCTTAAATTTGTGCTCATCTATTACTCCACTACTCAGTGGACCATCGTAAGGACCAACGACAACCCGAGCCGTAATACTCACGGGTATGCCTCAAAGCCAAAAATGATGAGGATATACAAATTTTGCGGACGAGAAAACGATCAAACTGCCTACACAGACAAAATGATTACGGCTTTGAAGCAAGATAACGACAATATATTACCAATAAATTGTGACAGGGTTCAAAAAAGTGTCCAAAGGTACAATCGAACCAATGCTGACTAAGAGTGCACTTTTTGGCTAACGATTTACTTCTAGTGTGAGTTCATTAGAAAATTACACATTTGGCGATCACCACGCGTAGGATTCCAAGTGATTTGTGACTGATCGTTTGGCAAATAGCACACTAACGGTGAAAAATGAGAATCAGTAGTCAAAACGTCGCGTGTTGGCTTGCCACGAAATAACAATAATGATCTACCACAAGGACCACAGCCAAGAACACCATCCACACAATTAATAAGAAATCTTAATGAAGCTTGCCGTTATTTTGCAACAAGCTTCGTAGACGGAAAGATTCTCTGGTTGCTTAGCACAGATATACTGCATGTTTTTCTTATCAAACTCGTCAAATACCGCTAAGAGAGAACGGGAATTTGTCATCGCTATTTGATTGTCTAAATCTGGGTGAGAATTTCTGTTTCAAAACATCAGATGGCTAAACTGAATCAATAACACTGGTTAAACTTGGCTATTTTTAATTAGTAATATTGACTACGATGAGTGGCAGATGAACGCCATATCGTCAAGGTTTGTGTAATCGACCAGAAAGAGTGAAGATATAAAGCCAAAAGCACTGTAGACACTTTTATAGGTTGCAAATTACTGTGTATTTCCGTTCTGCGACGTTTTTCGCAACACCATTGGTAAGTATGGTATGAAAGAGGAATAGAGAAAATGAATTACACTAATGATAGTGAAAAGTATACGAAAGTGATTTTAGAAACATTCAAATTACGGTTAACGGGTAAAAGGAAAATCACTCGGACACTGTGTGACCCGAGTTTGGTCACTGAATACAGCCACTCAAGACAGGACTGGCTAGTTAAACAGCTCACCGAAACGTCAAAACAACGCTTTTGGGCTCGAGATCATCATCTCATTACGTCTCTGTTGCCAGAACATTGGAATGCATTGTCTGAGAAGTTCCTTTGACACTGGTACCCGACAAACTGGCAGCGGTGGTCAGAGACAGCTGCTTTGAGGGAGCCACCCATTTCAGCTGGCTACGCCTTAGCGTGTCCGAATGATTGAACGGGCACTTAGGACGGTTGGGGCAAGTGGGGCCGTTGCGACACGGAATGGGACTAATCGACACGGGACGGTCGGTGACAATGTGCGGACGAAAAACCGGCATCCGAGGTAGGACCGGAGCGAAGGGATGATAGAATGGGCAAAATGCATTTGTGCATCGGTTCTGGAAACGGCAAACCACTTGACTGGCATTAACGGAGGGAGATACTGGAATAACTTCAGGGTCAAAAGGAGAAGAGTATTATGTGAGTTTTATCTAAAATTTTGGCGGGTATAAGAATCTAACCGACTATACGTACAAAAAACATACGGATGAGAAGTTTTTGTCAGCATGAAGTTCATCACCAAGTCAACCGTTACACACGTTTACAAACAGGAAACGATCAGGTGTATTCAGCTTAAGTAGCGAAACGGACCTTGAAATTGCGACCCATTACACCACCTTCAATCGAACAGTCAAAATTTACGCAAGAGCAAATTACTGGCATCCTTATCACAAAACAATTTCTAGTTTGGTCAGCATAATGATAACCGCTGAAAATGGCTGGTCTACATCTTAGCAAGGTGTGTACTTGGTATTGAACGGGCGGGAGTGATTAGTTTAAACAAAAGTTATACGTCTAGTAATAGGGGACGGCAAAAATAATAGCCAGAGAAGTACAAGGCTATCTCATATTGCTGTGATGAGGTCATCATACACAGCGTTTTCGTATTGAAACCAACAACGAAACGTACTGCAAGTAACACACCTAGTTGACGCGAGAATTTCAAACCGAAACTGAGAAAACCTAAATACGAACGTGATTTGGGCTAGCAACAGCATAAGCCAGATGCACTAGGAAACGTCTGCTGCTCCTCATCATAACATATTACGTAATATCAGTGGAAGACAACCCGGAGCTAATCAGTAATAATCAAGGTAACCGAGGCTCGGACCCACAATTGTGATTTGTAATTGCGATTAGCATTGTCACAGATAAGAAAGAACGTACTCGTTCAAAAAACAATTGATACGTCTCATTGGTGAATATTAATACGTGGTGTTGTGAGGCTTTGCGTACTGACCAGTTTCTTGAGACACAAATGCATTTGAAACAGCACGAGTTCGAACTCATATCAGTCGGGTTTGGCCGTTAACACTCTTATCAATGAGCTATTCCGAACAGTCCGGTGGTCAAGCATACAGGTAAAGATGAAGGCAACCACCGGTATTTGACGGACTAAACTGATTGGTGATCACATTTAAACAATAAATAAAGGCGAGCGGCGGCCACAATGTCTTCTGGTCAAACTCATGGCTGTGATGATGATGATCAGGGTAGATGTGAGGAGGAAATACTAGTGTGTCTGTGATCATCGAGACTTCGAACGAATGTCCCGCCCAAACATTGCAAAACCCAGACCGATTGTACATGACTCGATGCGGCCTACAATACATCAAGGCAAGACAACGAGAAAGACGAAAACAGCCTAACAACAACGCATATGTTCACCTGAACCTTCGGCAAGACAAGACCAGCTAGAATGCGACAATATTTTTTTTAGAAAACTGTGTCCTTCAGTGCCACGTGAAGACGGAAACAAGTATTGCAATGAACACCAAGTCCATCATGTTCATGCTCGGCAAACCAGTCGAACGAGAGAATTGATATAACCAGGGTTGAATCAGTGATCCGTTAGTGGTTGCTGCGCTTATGTGCACATCCGCTGAGAATGGAGAAAAAACTACCGAACGGTGTGATCCTGGGCACACGATGTTCCTTTGTAACTGAGCGTCATTCAGCATATGCAAGCGCTTCCACCTTAAACAGCTGCACATGGATTTTTAAGGATCTTGTGCAGCAGGCCTCTTCATTCATACCCCCTTTACTACTATCTACACATTTTCATTTAGCTCACATTTTATATAAACATATTTTGTAATATGGTTATAAGGCAGTAAGAGATTGGTAGTGATTACTGATGCCTCCATCCCAAACAGGATGATGGCGGCATAACCTTTCACACATTCGATGGCCAGTTTGGGCTGAGTCCACCACCAAATACAACGGCGCGTTGGAGCACACGGGACGTAACAAGAGAGTAGATGTCAGTTGAGGGACACCAGTCGAACGGTTAGTTGTCTGAAATCGATGTGCGCAGAGAGAGCTAGTGACAGCGATACGCTTACCTGGCTGTGGTTGCATCACTCGTTTGGTAGAGTGTGCGAACGCGCAGTCCGATCTGGTGCAAGCCGCGCCGTATCGACAGGGAGGATGAATGTAGGTGCAGGTTGCACCCAAGCGGCAACGCGGAAAGGTAGGGCACGGCTCAGTCGGGTGAATGTACTGACACTTGTCTCCGTTGCGACAGTTAGGCCAAAATTTGCAACGTTCCAAACTACTGCAGTCACGAACACGAGCCAAGGGAATAGAAAGAAAGTTATGGTGTTTGGGATTTCTTTTGAATAGCATGAGGAGAAAAAAGGTTATGAGAAGCACAAGACCATAGCTACTGCAAATTTTCAGTGAGTTTACGGTAGTTTGTCTGGTAAACTGGCATGCACACATGGCCTACATTGTTAAGAGTAGTTAGCGTTGGAACCTTTAGGGCCGAGGAAACAAATTAAAAACGAAACCAATGGTGAGAAATATGTATTCGGTAGAACCAGATGTGGCACTAAATACGCGTCAGATGCGTCGCTCCGCGTCATCTTTGCTAGTTTTTCCAACTGCAAATGTCACAACTCAGAATACCGTCGGACAAAAGCCTGTGTGCATTCAGCTCATGTCAAAGAGTGACCGCCCGATGTGATGTGAAATTAGCGTAATGCAACTAACCTGGTGGATGAAGAGTATGCACTTAAAGAAATTATTGGCTGTAATAACATGTGGCCACTGTGCCAGTGCCAACATGGGGGTTCCACCACGTAACTTAGAGTATGAAACGAGACTAGGAAGGGACGATCCTTGACAATTACCCAAATGAACTAACTGTCACACAAGCTACTTAATAGCAGAGGTGAACTCGATTCACCGCTTATCCAAACCCCGACACAATAGATCTAACAGGCGACCAACCCAAACATAGTGTTAGAGATACCGAATCAGGATTGGACGAACAGTCTTAATATTACGCATTCCGTTATTCGTGGATCTTTTTGTTCTGCAATGTACCAATTAACTCGCAGTTTGTGACTTTACATGTGGCAATACGGTCGGTCAATGACAGACTGTGATTTCCTTAATATTGTTGTATATCACTAAATTCCGCTTCCCGTCTCATGAATATAAACTGTCTACTGCAACCAGTATGACGTCTTCTCATTACTTGCGTGGGAAGTTTCAATTCAAAGTTCCTAATTTCGAGTATTACACTTTATCTCTAGGTAATGGGCTAATGTGCCGCTGACAGTAGGCTTCTAGTTTCTAGCGGATCTCATCGAGCAGACAGTCACTGCAGACAGTCCAAATAAGTCAAATACCAAGCCCGTAACAATCTTATCTTGTATGGAGATCTTACAGCTTGTTTGGATAAAGAGCAGGAAGAAATAGCAAAGTGACTATGACAATTCGGCAAGGACGCTTTGAAATATCTACGTGATACTAGGCGAAGAGTTACCAACACACATCGGATTCGATCACATTAAAACAGGAAAACACTACCAAGCTTGCACCGAACTGACACCAAACTCCGTCACACACTGCTGGTGATACTAAAGGATGGCGATTGATAGGTTCCGTGGAAAGTGGACGGTAGAGTGCAATGATACCGACTGCCCCATTGGGTTGCGGATCGGGGAAATGATTTCAAATAAAACAAGCAGGTTTGCACGACGAAACGCAGGTAATCGGGGACAGCACTAGCTAGGAACGGTAGACTTGTGACTGGCAACCGGGACCTAGAAATCACCGAATGTTATACAGAACGACACTGTGACGAAGTATTTGATACCAGTTAGCTTGAGTGTTGTGCGTCAATCCCAGAAACGAGCGCTTTCCAGTTAGCCTCAACTAAACCCATCACTCAAGCAAACCGTATCTCCAACTGCCTCATAGGTCAGATTACTGAGTTAGAGAGTCAGAGTGGGTTCCGTCACGCCAATCCTCTCCCGCAGCATAAACAGCCAAAAGTGCCCGGATTTGTTGTTCGGCCGACAGTAGAACTGCTCATCTACGATCATTTTCCAGTTCTATTTTGACCCAAATTCACCATACTTTCTGGCGATCATTATTTTATAAAGCCAATACAACCGGTAAACAATGTCGTTCTCAACGTCCACATTTTTCAATAGGAGGGTTAACAATCCGCCTTGATAAGCGCACTTTCAAATTTAAAGCGCAGTGTACGTCTTCTTAGAAAAACGAATCTACGATTCTTTCATCGTTGTTCACTTGAGCTTATCTCCAGACCATTATCCATCCAAATGTTTCTCCATCAGGGTATGCGGTACAACAGAAGGTGGATCGCGTTGTCAAGCTCGAGTGGGAGTCGCACAGAATTCTAAGGAAGATCGATGTTTGGTCAACTAGATCTCAGTGAACAGTCGCTTGTCTGTTGTCATACTTAACGAACACGTCAAAGTATGAAACAGTCTATTCCCTTTGGAAATTTGAACAAAACCGTCAGAACACGAAAACTGGCAGATGCGAGCATTTCGTATTGGCTTTTCAGTACCAAATTTACAATAGCATGAAACGGCTTTTTTATATCACACGGTTAAGGAGTGGGTAGGCTGAATGGTCGGTCGATGTGTTAGGAAAGGTCACCAAGCCCAAGGTAGGGTCAACCTCACGAACAATTGTTTCTGAATGCACAGGGACGGCTTCTGTCGACTGATTGCGACAGCTTCAGAAAACCACAAGAATATTCGACTGGGATGAAGTAAGATTCTGAATACACAAGCCGGGTCGATGGCCTGATCAGTGGTCAGGGCGTGTCTTGCGACTGCGGACATTGGTTGATTGCCCGTTTCAACAACATTGCCGTTCTTCGGTAATACGGAGATCAAATACCTTTCGATTCCGCCCGTGTAAACTTCCTTTCGGTTACATGTAAATTGGTAGATACAATGTGAGGTGGCACGAACAGGCTGATCTCCTTTGATTGATATTCTTTTCATCGCACACAATCAACTGCAAGCACAGAGCTTAATTGACCGGATGAATTATTTGCACCCAAACATACATTTCAGTATGGAAGGCGAGTATCAAAACGGCCTATCATTTTTCGGTATATGCATCAGGAGAAATGCAGATGGCTCGATTCAACGAGGCGTCCACCACAAGAGCACTTGGACAGGTCAGTACCTGCAGTTTGAAAGCTTTGTTCCCCGATCCTACAAACAGTTTGGTGCGCACTTTGTTTGATCGGACCGGACGTACCTGCACTGAAGATATTGTTTAAGAGATGGATCTGTTAGAGACCACCCTACAACTAAACGGTTACCCCCAACCGTTTATCGCAAGATTTAAAAATCCCATTGACAGTGTCCAAAAAGTCGGTATTTCTTCTTCTCTTCACCGTCGTCTGGTTAGTTCTACCGCGAGAACATACAATGCAGTGGTCCGAGTGATTCTGTTAAGAACATTCCGGATTCCGACACCCTGGGTGAAACAACCGGTACCCGAGTCAGCCAAATCCAACCTTATCTATGAATATCGATGTAGATGCGGAGCGTCCTACATAGGCAGGACTGGGCGCCAGCTGCGAACCAGGGTGACAGGGTACATCCCGAAGTGGGTCAAGAAACAGATTACGCAAACACATGACGTCACAGCCGGGCATAGAAACAAGGAGCCTGCATCGTCAATTGCACGTCATATTCTAATGGTGTAACACCATTGTGATTCCACAACGGCATTTCGCGTTATTTATTCAAATTCACACAGACAAACATTGTGCTATGCCGAAGCGATTGCAATCCGAAAGTTAAAACCCATGTTTTGCGTTCAGAAACAACTGCTTGCAGGGTGGTCGCTACCTTGGTAGTGACAATGATTGTGCACTCTGACAATTGGCTTTCTCTGGTATCTTGTTCGCTTTCTCCTACTGATATATAAATGACCTGTAGTATTCATTCGTAAAGATGCAGCGAAATTTGTCTGGACATAAATCGTGCAATATCTGCCTACTGTTTTCTTTATTCTAACGCACTGGTGATTCGCACATGAAGTGTATTTTTAGAAAATGGGAATGAAGTAATTCAAACTCTAGTCATTTGATACGACCTCACTGATCCAGTTTCTAAAGCAAAGGCGTCAGCATGCTGATTAGGACTGGGGGCCCATCTGTAAAAAGGCCAGAAGGAAGTTCTGAGCTGCAGGTGGTTTGTGATACTTTAAGAACATAAACGCAAGCAATACTTTTGGTTCAGAGGGCAGCGAGACGTCAACGGGCTAGTAAGCATAAGAAGAGTCCCAAGGCGTAATAAACGACGCAGTTGAACTGCCGTTAGAAATGAGCAGCCCGGCCTCGTTGAAAGGACAGGGGTGATGTTTGGTTTGCAGATGATCTCGCCCACAATCAAGTTGGACGGTGAAGTGAACAATGTGGACGCTTGCTAGCGCATAGTTTCCAACGACTATTTGGTCAACCAATCAGGTGGTACGGTTTGCGATGGTTGGGTCACACCAGCTGAGCGTCGAATGTCACCTACAGACCACCAACAACTGGATAGAACTGCGTGGTGGTTAAGCAACGACACGGTCACGAAATATGAAGATTCACATTAATCCGTTGAGTAAAGTGGGTAGGTAGGGCCTATCCGGTGCGCTAGTCTGATTCACTTGGCACTAAGGCTACGTGTCAGTGTTATCCAAATATGTCGCCAAGACAATCATTTGACCCCTAGTCACCCAGGTATTCAATCACGCCGACAAATAAACGTCATACAGAATGTTGGCTGCCGTTCCGGATAACGCATCGAAACATATTTTGGTGAATACTCTGCAGACTGAGCGATCAAATAACAGATTAGCCATCTTGACCTTGTTTGTTGGTCGAACAGGTTCTCAGACTCGTGTCACAATCCATAAGCTATCTTTCTTTGTTACCATCCAATTCTGTGGATCTTCTTACATGGGTTACAGAAAGCCGTACAAATGCAAAGGAAGCTTCTCGTGGGACTTGACGAAGTGAAACCTCCCGTTACAAAAAGGTTAAATAAAACAATTCAACACTACCCCTCTATAACTTCCGTAATACTGTTTATACTACAAATTTTTCATACAATACGCGTGAGGCGGTCTGAATTTCGTCCTTCTGAATCACTTTCCTGTTTTGTGGAAGAGAGTGAATGGCGTGATTAAACGTACTAACGAGGAACTGTCAGTGATTGAGTACGGAACCATATGCACATGCGTTTTATGTACCTATAATGTACTAAAAATATTCAAAACGCCCACACTTTCCTTGAATTCCGAAATAGCCCGCAATTAAGACGTCCGATACAGACCGAAACTTCCGATTTTAACAAACCTGTTAGGCAACATCATAAATTACTAATCAGTAATCGGATATTTGGTTAACTTCAAGCTGAACACCACTCACACTTAGAATCGAAGAGTTCTACCTACGTCAGAAGTCTTGACCATGGGGTTAAGTATTAGAGTTAGCAGACAGTTGCTGAGTCTCCCACTGAGATGCTCCGGCAAGCAAGTCACTATCCACGAGCGAAATTAGAAGCGCGTACAGAGATGACAGTCAGACAGTGTGCGGTCAATTGCGCAGTAGTTGACAAGGTTGACTCATGAAAGTGTGGCCGGAATTCTGGTCCCAGTCGCGCATTGCGCAGCCATATGCATTACGAACAAGCCCTAACAGGAGCGAAAGTCGAGTCTAGTGCTTCTTTTCCAGGTGCCGGCTGGATGGCTTAGTTGACCGAGGGCCGCGGTCAAATGTGGATCATGTTCAAACTGATACTATGACTGATTGACAGAATAAAAATGGTGTGCACAGGGTTACATTCTGAGTGCGCAAAATACGCACATTAAATTGGAAACATTACGGCGCGAATCAAGGTCACCTTAAAGAATTAGTCTGAAAATTATCAGCCAATATACGATCTAAAACATTATATGGCAGTAGCAAATGCTGCGATCCATGTTTGAGAAATGGCAAGTGAGTACAAGTCCTAGACTGACCTTGGGATGTGGACCTGATCATCGGAGCCATTAGAAACCGCAGTGACATTGGAAGAGGTTGATATGCGTTTGGCATTACCCACTTGAACGACGTCGTCATCGTCTTCAGCATCATCTAGGCGAACAACCAACTGCTTCTGGTTAAACTTATCCACTAGACGACTAGCAGCGACACTGGAAGAAAGCGCGCTTCTTTCTGCAGTCGACTGAGTGGGAAAACCCGCCTCCGTGTCCTCCTCAATATATTCCGCATCTTCCGAATCACCTTCAACAATCTCTACAACATCGTCTTGATCATCCAGAGTGTCATATGCTGGATCGTTCACAGCGCTATCGCCATGAAAAGAGCGATGAACAACGGGTCCGAGACGTTCTTTAGCGCTCAGCTTGGCTGGACGCGAGTATGGCAAAATTCGACGGGTACCCAAACGGGACTTCACATTGCTGACAGCCCGACTATCTGAATGATATGCATCTTCAGATGGCCAGTGAGGTCCCATGGAGCTATCAGCTGTATTGACTGGGTCTCGGGGGTGTCTGCGATCGGTACCGGAAAGGGTCACATAAAATTTAGTTCCATCAGCTGCCGATCCAGAGGAGGAGACATCCGTGCTAACCGGAAGTGAAAAAGGTTAGGAGATTGTTTACTGTTCTCTACACACAACTGAAGCACAAGCCTGAAATGATAAGGACAATCAGTCAAACCTACCAATTACTTACCCTTTATTAATAAAGATTGCGTCCAAATGAGACACATCTTCTGAAGAGTCCGTCTTCAACCAAGCGGTATGAACTTGTCTTTTTGTTACGATTATCATCAAGTCATGAAAACCAAAAAACGTCAACAGCGTATCTAACTAAGGGTAAATAACGTCTTCTGAGACCTAGTCAACAGGTCTGTGATACTCCGTAAGTGACACCGAAGTGCACAACCCTATTTTGCTCCGATGATCACGGAAGGTTCTAACTACTAGTTTTTGTTATGGACAGTAATCAGCACCTCTCCACTGAAGGAGGAGCTTTAAGTGAACACTCAGAATTTGCGCACGGTGTAAGAGGATGTCCACTGATGAGGTCGAAAACTCATGCCAAATGGGTGAAGGTGATGTGCAGTGGCTGATCTCGATTATGGCTTTCATTATGTGGCAGTCGCCTACAACGGTTAAAATAACGCGCCTCAGAGATATGGGATATATGTTGGTAGAAAATAACTACTAACTGCATGGGAATCACTCAAGACTCAAAAGAACCAAAGCTTTCCCGGGCAGTGAGTCGTTGGATATGAACAACAGTACAGTTTTCGATGAACAACGTAAAACAGTGTTTATTAGGTCCAACAAAACTGGAAATTTTAGCCTGATACAGAATTTCTAATCGCAGGGTAATCGACTAGAACTAGCATATTTCCTAACGAGATTGGAGAACTTGACCAGTGGTTACAACGAAACTAGTCTTACTAATGACTAGTGTGGCAGATTTATGATTTTAGATGAGACCCAACTGTGAAAAGTCAGGGTTTTGGCTGGATTCGAACCAGCGACAGACACAGCATTTTCATATAGCAGCTTGGAAATGTCTGACGCGAGGTCAATGGTACAGTGATCAACACGGCTGCCTTATTGAAACGTGGTTAGAGTCCAGCTCGCCGTCGTGCATGATGCACTACTGGTGAGCTCGAACAGGATCAAAACTGGAGTTATGTTCCCTTTCGAATGATGGTAATCGAAAATCCTACCGGATTGCTAAGGGTACGATTAAATATATTCTACTTACCAGTTGATCGGCTGACCGGCAGTTGCACGACCA
The DNA here is from genome assembly GCA_008508345.1 of Paragonimus westermani. Lineage (NCBI taxonomy): Eukaryota > Metazoa > Platyhelminthes > Trematoda > Plagiorchiida > Troglotrematidae > Paragonimus > Paragonimus westermani. The sequence continues at coordinate 3,764 of QNGE01002843.1, read as the reverse complement.
GTTGTACCACGAGAGCGGTTGAGCTCTGCAGATTGGACATTTGTCCTTGCTTCGTTTACTGCTTGTTGCAGAAGGCGACCCACAGGCTGGAGGGATTTGCCACTATCTCTGTCTACTTTAGCGCGGTGTTTTACCTAAAATGAAACACGCATACATGTGTGAGCTATAATAAATTAATTGAAATCATTCCCACGGATAAGCGTAGGAGCCCAGCAAAATGGAAGTCTTCTAGACAGCCAAGCGTAATAAACCAAGCGTCAAGAATTGCTGCTGATACGTTCGAGATAAATATTGGCCATCAAAATCTACCAAAACAGCTGTGGTGAAGGCAATTGCAGCAATCCAGACCAACTGGGGGAGTGAAAACATCACATTAGTAAAAAAAATTCACAGGAGTGCTTTAGTGGATTTCATCGGCTGCTGTTACGTTTCACAGACCGCATCGACTCGAAAACGTCTGAAATATGCTGACTCCTCGTTTGCGTGTGCAAGACTGAATTAAAAGCAACAATCTGGTGTTCATCGCGAGTTAGGTACAGGATATGAAGATCCTGACGTCAGAGGTTACTTCAGTAGGGCGTTCTCAACTTGGGTTCAATCAACAACGAACATCATAGGCTGACAACGACAATGAAAAGTACAAAGCGTCTGCGTTTGCGTAACGAGTCTGTCATATTTTGTTCTTACATCGTATCCTTCTCTTCCCTATCCAACTGATTCTCCCACATATTGTTATTCCAATCGACCCTTCCGTTCGTTACATCACAGACGACATGCCACATTTTCTGGTTGATTAAAGCCTACCTATCCGGCGTTGTCTTTTCACTCTCTCGGTTATTCCTATCGGACTTATTCGTCATAATTTAATCAACCAGAAAATAATGGATCGCCTGCTACAACCGGACCGATTTGATGCTGATCCCAACTCTATGGACAGTGGTGACGTCTGGGAACGTTGGTTATATACTTTTTCAAATTTTCTCAAACTAATTGCTTCTCATACTTCTGATATGCTAAAAACCCTTACACATTTTGTGTCCCCTGCGGTATACAAATTCATATCTCACTGTACCGATTATGATTCTGCTATCACTACTCTCCACTCTCTCTACATACAACAAAAGAATGAGATTTTTGCACGCCACCTTTTAAAAACTTGTAAACAAACTCCCAATGAAACTCTGGACCAGTTTATGCAAAAAATCCGCAATCTTGCTAAGGATTGCAATTTTAAAGCTGTCAGCGCAGAGAAAAATCAAGAGGACGCCATCCGCAATGCGTTCAAAAGTGGACTCTTGTCCAACTCGATTCGTCAAAGATTGCTTGAACACAAAACCTTAGACGCGAAAACCGCCTATGACCAAGCGAACAACAACAATCGCATTTGTTCGCCCAATCTCAGTCTCCGATTTGCAATACAGCTGCTACCGACACCTCACAACATACTGCCGAGAAATCTAACAGTCACTGCGAGATTACACTAGCTGTAGCCCGAACTAACTGTTTCTTCTGTGGCTATGACCGGCACCCTCAACACAAATGCCCAGCCAGAGATTCGGCCTGTAAATCATGCGGAAAACTGGGCAACTACCAAAAGGTTTGCCGCTCGGCTACACATTCGAAGCATACAGCATCAATTTCTCCGTTCCTCACCTCCTCTGTTCTCTCTGTTGCAGCTCCAACCAGCCTTACCAAGGCTATCGTGGAATAACCTTACAAGCACTGGTTGACACAGGGAGCTCAGAAAGCTAAGTTTCTGCAGCGGTCATACTCCGAAATCAATGGATCAGACTGCAGTCAAGTAACCAAATTGTCCTGGCTTCCACGCAAATAACCAGTAGCACCAAAGGCCACTGTATTGTTTCATTATTTCACAAAGGTACATTTTACGACGATGTTAAATTGTACATTCTTCCCAATTTGTGCGCTGACGTGTTATTAGGGCATGACTTCCTACAGCGACACAGATCTGTGGAAATATCTTTTCAGGGTGTACAGCCCCCATTTTCGCTATATGGTCTAGCTGCTGCTACTCTTCCAACCTCCTCTCTTTTCACTCAGCTCGATCCCTCTTGCCATCAAATCCGTACTACGTCCAGACGACAGTCACCATGATGAGGTTTTCATTCAGGTCGAGATCGAAAGAATGTTAAAGGACGGCATCATCGAACCTTCGCGATCACCGTGGCGTGTACAGGTCTTGATCACTACCAACGATCGCCACAAACATCTCATGGTCGTTGACTATAGCCAGACTATTAATCGACTCACCTACCTGGACGCTTATCTCCTTCCTCGTATCGATGATATGGTAGAGAAAACTTCGCAGTTCATCGTTTTCAGTACGCTGGACCTCCAGAGCACTTATCACCAAATCCCCATAAACGAAAGCGAAAGACAATATACCGAATTTGAAGCGTGCAACAGTCTATACCAATTCCGCCGCATACCTTTTGGAGTGACCAATGGTGTTGCATGCTTCCAGCGAGCGATGGACGAGCTGATCCGTCAAGAAACGTTCAAGGGAACCTTTGTCTATGTTGACAACAGTATTGTATGCGAAAAAGACGCAGTTGATCACGAAACTGATCTCAGTCGGTTCCTGCAAGTAGCTCATAAATACGGACTGACACTAAATCGAAGCAAGTGTTTTCGCTGCCAAAGAAATTCGTCTGTTGGGTTACGAAATATCCAAAGGATTCGTGAGGCCAGACCCCGATCGGTTCGAAGCGTTAATCAATCTGCTTGCACCCGGAAACCTGAAAGTACAGCAAAGAGTGGTTGGGATGTCCTAATACTATTCCGAGTAGTTTTCCCACTTAGCAACAAAGGCTTTCCCTTACCCAACGATGTACTTTCTGCCTACGAACCTCTCAAATCTGAACTATTTCAAGCCTCACTCTTCCATCTCCAGAGATATTCCCCTTGTCGTTGAAACGGATGCCTCAGAGGTAGCCATCTCCGCCACACTAAATCAGAGTGGCCGCCCCGTGGCCTTTTTCTCACGCACTCTCTCTGCAACCGAACGAAATTATTCTGCTGTTGAAAAGGAAGCTTACGCAACTATTGAAGCCGAACGGAAATAGCGGCATTACCTGATTGGAACACACTTAAAGCTGCTAAACGATTAACGTTCTGTTGCCTCTATGTGTGACACGAAAATTGCCAGTAAGATCAAAAATGACAAAATTCGACGTTGGCAGATCGAACTATCTCAATTCTCTTATGATGTTGTCTATCACCCTGGTGCTGATAATCCTGCGGCCGATATTCTATCTCGAGCCTTTTGTGCATCATCTCTTCCTGTCGACTATCTTAAAAAGCTCCATGATTATCTCCATCATCCCGGAATAACCCGTTTGTTTCATTTCGTTCGAACAAAGAATTTGTCATTCCCTCTAAACAATGTCAAATCTGTCCTTCAACAATGTTCTGTCTGTTCCCTACTAAAACCGAAATTCTACATCCCCTCTAATGGTCCTTTAATTAACGCGACACAGCCTTTTGAACGTCTTAGTATTGATTTCAAAGGACCGACTTCCTCTTCCACTCGCAATCACTATGTACTAGCTGTAATTGATGAATTTCCCCGCTTCCCAATCGCTTTTCCCTGTCCACATATTTCTGCATCTACTGTCAATATCCGATTAACTGACCTCTTTTCCACGTTTGGAATGCACTCATTCGTTCACTCCGATCGGGGATCTACGTTCATGTCGCACTTGAGACAATTCCTTCATGACCGCGGTGTGGCCACCAGCAGA